>OVBA01006006.1:0-18171 GCA_900406435.1 Lepidium aucheri
AAGAGAGAAGATGAAGAAGAAGAGAGAAGATGAAGAAGAAGAGAGAAGAAGTAGATGATGAAGAAGAGAGAAGATGAAGAAGAAGAGAGGAGATGAGAGAGAAAAAAGATAAAAAGTGGCTAAAGTTTTTTTGCTTTTTCTAAAATTTGTATTTATATATAGGTTAACTTTCTGGTTTAATTGTTAGTTATTGGTTTAGCACAACCGAATTTAATTTTCGGAGGAGAAGATTTCACTGTGAAGTCTTCTACTACATGAGACTTTTCACTATGAAGTCTTCTACTACACGAGACTTCGCTGTGAAGTCTTCTACTACATGAGACTTCAGGAAGTATAACTACTACAAGAGACTTCACTGTGAAGTCTCCACTATACCCAAAACCCTAAACCATAAATTCTAAACTATAATTTTTAACTCTATTAATAAACATTCTATTTTAATTTTACTCTTCAAAATAGATGCACAACCTAACTCTTTTGAATATATGCACAATCTAATAAAGTTTACAAATCCCGCATGAATTTAAAATTTTCATTTAGCCCCAAAAAATAAAATTTATAAAAATTTTATTTTTATGATGATTTTACAACTTTCATTTTGGTCTATTTTTTATTTTTTAAATTTCTTTTAGGTTATTTTTAAAATCCAACCCTAAGAGTAAGAGACTTCATGTGAAGTCTCCACAAAACCCTAAACCCTAAACTCAAAATACTAAACCGTAATGCAAACTTTATTTTATAATGCACAAATGTTAGATCGCAAACTTATAATTTCCAAATATATGCAAAATTTAATCCTATTATTCAATTTTTACATTCCAATTATAAAAAGTGAGATTGATGCCATTTTGATAGAAATCGCCGGTATACAAAATGAAAATTCAAATCCACAAAATACCACATGTTTATAATATCATATTACCCTAAACCCTAAACCATGACATAGTTTGTTTAGGAACTTTGTGGTTTGATCTTCATTGATCTCATTTCACCATGTTTTATCGAAATTTTATTTTTCATGCTTGATATTTGTTTGTTATTATATTTTGTAATATAACTTATAAACATATAACATTAATTACCATTTTAATCCCAATTATATATATAATTAAGAAGAGGAGACTTCACCATGAAGTCTTCGTGAAGAGACTTCAGATGAAGTCTCCTATAACGCAAAATGATATAGAAGTAATTACGTATTCAAGTTTTTTGTTTGGTCATTAAAGGTAAAATTATAAATTCACTATTTTTAGAAGTTACTTTTGGAAAAATAAATAAATAAAGTATATTTTTGCATTCAAAATAGAATTTCAAGTCATTTAAGTCATTTTTCCTTTAATATAATTGACCATTTTCTCTTTTTAAAAAGGTATTTTAGTAATCTTTTGGTTATAATTAAAATCCTTAGATGAGTAGGCTTAGTTCGGTACGTGGTTCGAAACCAGACGTTGACCTAATTGTACCGTCAGCGATCCACGAGATGCACCAAACATGAAATCTTAGACCGTTCATCAAGTCTCTTTGTACAACGAAATCGGACCGCGATGCTTCATTTGAGATCTGACGTGGCATTAAACTGTATTTAAAATCCGGTTTTGCGTCCGAATCCTTGAATTTCTCTCTCCTGAAAAACGCTACCAAAGAGAAAGAAAAAAAACAAAAGCTATTTGTTCTGTTTGTTTCGAGAGGAAGAAAAAGAAAAAAATAGAAAAAAAAAGTAAACAGAGGAAGAAAAAGAACTCAGTGCCGAGTCTTGTGACACTGAGGTGAGATTCCAAAAGTCTGCTGCTTTAGAACCTGTAGATACTGCAAAAGAAAACCTTTGTGAGCTTTATGTTTCGAGCTTTGTTTGCATTCGTATGTTCCTTTGGTTGGGTGTTCTTGTTGTTTGTTTGAAGTTGCGAGAAGAAAATAGGGTTTCTCATGCGAATTTCGATGTTTTCTGAATTTATTGTCTTTTCTCGTATCTGATTGTGTCCAATTAGCTGTAAAATGCACGAATTTGACTAATTTTCAGAGATTCAAGTGGTAAAATACAAGTTTGTAGTTTCTCTGAATTTGTGTGGTGTAAGCTTAGGAGATTTCTTTGATTGAAACGTGGTTTTTGGTTTCAGTTATCCATTGAGATCTTTGTTTCTTCAGAATGTAGAGGAAGTGAGAATAAATGATGAACCTTTGAGATTTGATTTCTTAATGCCTTGCTTGAATTTCAAACTCATAATCCTGAAATTCTCCATCCAAAATTTTCATTAAGCTCTTCTAGTTCAGATCTAAAGTTGGAATAAGAGATGATATGGATCACGCATGAGATCTAATTCGAATTTCTCTTATGGTTTCCTCGTAGCCCTATGGTTGACCAGCCTCCTATTTTTGTCAAGAGTTATTACAGAATTCTGGAGTTCAGAATCTTATATAGATACCAAAATAAAGTCAATGCCTTTATTCGTTAACTCTTATCTTGCTACTCTTTGGGTGTGGCTTCTGTTCTAAAGATGTTGTATTTGTTCATGGGGAATATTAATTTCTGTTATAGCAGCAATTTTAATCATCTGAATTGATTTCTCATGCACAGCCTTTGATAACAACAAGAAGTATTTTTGGTGGAAGGATCTACTGAACTGTTGAGCTATGGGGGATGGTGATACAAAGGCAACCGTTGAGCCAACAGCAAACAAGAATTCTCTGGAAAAGCCATCAGAGGCTACGGCTGGAAAAAAAGAGGAAGAGAGTTCTGGAGGTAAGGGAACACAAGAACTTGTGAAAGATGAGGATATGGCTGAACCAGAGAAAATGGAAATAGATGCTGAGATAAAGAAAGATGAAGAAAAAGGTGAGATGAAAGATAAAGAGTTAATCGTTAAGAAAAGTGATGAGAATGCTGAGACTGAAAAAATTGAAGAAAAGGTTAAGGTAGATGAGGGACGAGCAGAGACAACCAATATGGATGAAGATGCAGATGGGAAGAAAGAGGATACCGGTGATGATTTAGTGGAAGATACTATAATGAAGGAAAATGTGGAATCTAAAGATAATAACATTGCCAAAGATGATGAAAAGCAAGAGACCAAAGAGACAAATATTACTGAAGAAGACGACAAGAAAGATGGGAAAGAATCAGGGGAGGACATAAAAGATGTAAGTAAAAAAGCAAATGGAACAAAAGATGGGAATACAGGAGACATCAAAGATGAAGTGAAACTGGTAGATGAAGACAAGGGGATAGAAAAGGCTGAAAAACTCGAGAATGTAGATGAAAATAAAGAAGAGGGGAATGTGAATGAGCAGAATGAGGAGTTGGTTAAAGAAGGAAAGGAGAAGGAAAGTAAAGAAGAGAACAACAAAGAGGAACTTGAGGCGGAAAAGGCTAAGGTGGAAGATGAAAAAGAAGAGAGTGAGGATAAGAATGACAATGAAACAGTGGAAAGCAAACATGGAAAGGAAGACGAGAAAGAAGAGAGAAATGATGGTAATGAAGCTGAAAAAGTAGAGGGAAATGATGTTAATGAAGATGAAAAAGAAGAAAGTATGGGCTCTAAAAAGCGTGCGAAGGGGAAGAGTTCTGGAGAAAAAAAAGATGCAGAACCTAGGACTTCTTTTTCTGACCGCCCTGTGCGCGAGCGTAAATCTGTTGAGAGGCTTGTTGCAGTGATTGATAAGGACTCTTCGAAAGAATTCCATATTGAAAAGGTTTGCCAATAATTCCTGAGTTGAGTAAAACTTCATTGCTATATTTGTTCATAATTATCTTTTGGATATTACAGGGGCAAGGTGCATGCCTCAAAGATATTCCCAATGGTATGACCATGTTCTAATTATATGTCCTTGAAGCTTTTTCTCAGCGAATTAGTATTGTCCTAAAAGTCTTTTCTGTTAGCTTTCCAAGTTCAGTTTCAGCAGTAATTACATCATAATGTGGGTAGCTTGAATGTATGGGGAATTTAAGTTCTGTGTACTGCTAGTTTTTTAATTTGTGTGGGTTGCTTCTTTGATCTACACTTTCTGTTCTGGTTATGTGAATCTTCATTTTGAAATGTCTCCCTTGGCATTTAGCTTATTTGCTGGCTCAGAAGTAAGATAACTAATCAGGGCCAACATAAATACATTCTTTTATTTGTTCATATTTTTTCAGTTGAAATAAAATAGATAACTTCAACGTTTCTCTGCAGTTGCTTACAAGGTAACGAGGAAGAAGTCTGATGAAATTTTGAAGGTTCTACATACTATTCTATTTAATGGAAGGAGAGGGAAGGTGAGCATCTCTTTGGGACCTTTCACACAGTGCAGCTCCAATAGTCATAATTCTAGATTGTTCAATCATTGGCATACTCGTGTGGTTCTTGACCAATGGTTTTAGACTCAATGCCGCAGCTTCTATCTTAGCAGCAAGTATGCTAATAACTTTTGTATGTGTGTCATTCTTCTTGCTTTAACAGGCTGCGCAGATCAAGACAAACATATTGGGCTTCTCTGGTTTCGTTTGGCATGGAAATGAGGTGTGTGCAATATCACACATGAAGATTGTTTTACATATGCCTTTGCTTTGTAGATAATTGTGTCTTTGGTATTTGCAGAAAAAGGCAAAAGAGAAAGTAAAAGAAAAGCTTGAAAAATGCAACAAAGAAAAACTGTGGGAGTTTTGCGATGTGTTTGACATACATATTAGCAAGGCTACAACAAAGAAGGTCACTGTGGCTTTCCGAGTTCTTGTTCTTAAAACTCATTTTTTTCCTCTGTGAATAGATGGGCATATGTTTAGTTCTAAATATTTCCCTTGTTGAGCAGATTGATCAGTCATATCTGGTTTGCCAAGTCTATACTAAGTCACCTCCTCATTATATTAAATACAGCAACTTATTGTTGCATGTGTTCTCGAAACAGGAATATATTATTACAAAACTGATTGAGTACTTGGAGAAACCTCATGTGACAAGCGACAATCTAGTTTCTGAGAAAGAGAAGGTAATTGCGTTTTGAAAACATTCTTTTTTTTTAATAATCATTGTGTATCTTACGTTCTCTTTAAAAAATTCTCTTAAAACAGTCTAGTAAGGGAGCAAAACGCAAGAGAACTCCCAAGCAAAGTTCACCTGCATCTGGGTCTAAACGATCAGCAAAGGTATCAATGCATAGTATAGAGCTGGAGGGTTGCTTTTTCATTACTCATGTTATTAACTCCGAAAATAATGTGTGCCTCAAAGTAGTTTATGTAAAACTGTCCATCACTGGCCTGAGTCCTGGCCAGTACCTAAATCTGATTATATTATATGCATTTCATTTGCAGAGCCAAAGAAAGTCTGAGGAAGGAACAAAGGGTGTCAAAAAGAGTTTATCTCATTCTGATGATGAGTCTGAAGAGGAGAAAGAGGAAGATAGAGAAGAAGAAGAAGAAAAACTAGAGGAAGAGGAGAAGGCAGAAGTGCAAGAGGAAAATAAAGAGAAGGAGAATGAAAATGGCATTCCTGATAAATCTGAGGATGAGGCGCCTCAACCTTCTGAAAGCGAGGAGAAAGATGAATCTGAGGAGCATTCTGAAGATGAAACTCCAAAGAAGAAACGTGCTTCTAGATTATCGGCTGGGAAGAAAGAATCAGCAGGGAGAGCCAGAAACAAGAAATCCACAGTTTCTATAAAATCCAGTCCACCAGAGAAAGTTACTCAGAAGAGATCATCTGCCAAACGAAAGAAAACTGATGATGACAGTGATACAAGTCCAAAGGCATCCTCTAAGAGGAAGAAGTCTGAAAAGCTAACCAAGGCCTCCTCGGCTCCGTCAAAGTCTACATCAAAAGAAAAGCCAGGTTTTGTCATTATCTTTTTCTTTCTCTTCAAAATTCTTCCACTAAGATGATTGCTTAGGTCGAATAAGAGCACACGTTGAGTGTAGGGCTTGTCGATGCATTGGAGACTTTTATTCCTTGACATCATTTGGAAAAGCTACCCAATATTACAACCACTTATGTTTTCTGACACTATGTTTATCTGTGTTTATTCCTATGCGAAAAGTAAAAAGTGCTGGAAAAGGGAAAGACAAGCCTAGCGAGAAAGTGCTGAAAAAGGCAATCGTTGAGATCTTGAAAAGAGTGGACTTTAATACTGTAAGTAATTTTCCAATATTTAAAATCCTATTCACCGAACTAGTAACTACTAAAGGGTATGTGGAATAAAGCAGTGTTGGGTTCTGCATTTTTCATAAAAAGCCCTGCATTTTTCGAATCTGATTAGAAGTTTGTTGTACTACATCTTTTCAAATTGTGAGTCATCTTCTATACCTTGATAACGTAATAAGAGCATTTATGTTCTTCTGCAGGCTACATTCACGGACATCCTCAAAGAACTGAGTATGAACAGATTGGTTTCAGTCATTTCTTGCTTTAGGAATTTTTGGTTATATATGTAAACTCATTGTTTCACCCGTCTTGCAGCTAAGGAATTCGAAGAAGATCTTACTGCAAGAAAGTCATCTATAAAGCTGATGATCCAAGAGGAGCTCACCAAATTAGCAGAAGAGGCTGAGGAAGAGGAAGAAAAGGAGGAGAAGAAAGAAGAGGAGGCAGAGAAAGAGAAAGCAGGAGGGTCCGGTGGTGGTGAGGAGGTGAAAGCGTAAATTCCTCCCTGATGACGTTGCATATATTGAGTCTCTCTCCCCCTTACAGGTACTGTTGCCTAATGGCTAGTAGTCATCTGGCGAATGTATAAGTTAAATCCGTGGATGTAATCTTATGTTGTTGGAGTCTGAATTGCCCAAAACAGCTTTACTTTTGGTAGAAACAAGAGGAAGAAGCTGCATAGTCAAACGATAGGTTGCTTGTATGTCTATAGCATTTAACATAAAGCCTCCTTGGACTGCCTTTTGATTTGTGAGGCCCTCTTTTTAAGACATTGTCAAGCTTTCTCTAGTTTTTGTCTTCTGGGTTGAAGGAGTCCAATGGCAATAAATGAATAATATTATGCTCAATATCGAACCTTTGGGTTTTGAATCTAGAATTTGAATATCACAGAAGGATCTAAAGCCAACTTGTACATCTCTATTGACACATCTGCAAATTTACGAAGGCAAATCCAATATAAGTAATGCAGGGACTGGTCAGATTTCAGTGCCAACATCAGCACAAACAAAGAGAGTTTAACAAAGAAGAAAGTTCTGTTTTTTCAGGATCAATATCTACAGATCAAAAATTGGAGAAGTGTACACTTTTGAACTATACTAGCTTTCCCCTAAAACAACAAAAGAATCTGTGCTCTTCTTCTACATTAATTTTGGAGAACAGATATTTTGTATGAATTCTCACAATAGGAGCATGTGATTCTTTGATTCAACAAGAACCTCTCCTTTATTTGATCGCGTAAAATGGTTTCTGTGTTTTTTGATTCGAAGGGAACACCCAAAGGCCAAAGAACCAACCGGTTCGATTGCAAAATGAAATGTTGGTTAAGGATTAACCGGACTTGGGAGTAACACAGTAGAAGCATAGAAGAAACTTCACTTCGTTTTCTTCTACTTCTTCTCTCTCCCCCACTCAGAGTTTGAGTTTGAGTTTGAGTTTGAGTTTCGATCTATAAAGTTCCCAACTTCCCGTAGGATTTAAAAATGGGAAGTGGAAGAGATAGAGACGATCCCTTGTTATTTACTAGCAACCCATCATCGGCCTCTTCTCCGGTCACTGTATCTGATTATTTAGACAACTTTATCGGCGAGCCCACTTCACGCTCGGGGAGTTTTCAGAGCGAGAGCTTGCTTAGTGGGGGCGGTGGAGAAAATATCAGCGACGCTGATTTCGGATTCGCTCGTCCCGATTTCCGATCGGAGCAACTTGCTGGAACCGTACAGTTTTACGAGAGGCATATCTTCTTGTGCTACAAAAAGCCTTCCGTTTGGCCCGCCAGGATCGAGGCGGCTGAGTTCGATCGATTGCCCAGGCTACTCTCTGCGGCTGTTTCGGCCAGAAAGGGTAGCATGAAGAAGGAGGTGAGTTTTCTAATATGCCATTTTCTGACTTCATCGGATAAATTCAGCTTCTTTGCTGTTAAGTTGAATCCAGATTTTCAAGAGTATTGCTTGATCTTTATTGATTCAGCTTTCTTGGCTTTCTGATTCAAGCTCATTTTAGTCACTGAACTCATCAAATGGTTCTAAGTCTCCCAAATGCGGATAAACCAGTAGCAGCCTCTTGTTTTGGCTCACTAAAAGTAATTGTTTAAGATCTTAATGGGTTATGAAAACTCTGTCCTGGGGACTACTGGGATTTCCTTTTTTGTCTGATAAGGCAAAGTGTCTATTTTTAGTAAGTTTTTAATAGGTAACAACACAGTAACTTGTCTATTTGCTTCGAAATGGGATCATAGTACACGCAACTCCATTTTTAAGCTACTATACCAGTGGTAAATATGTGGAAATGGTGTCTCTAATAGATGTTACTTGCTTGTTTATCATGGGATATAGTCTAAAGATCTCTTATCGTTGTGCCTCACGTTATTTTTTACTTTCCATTGCTTTGTAGACTCGACTCACAATATGTGAGGGCCATGATGGAACAGAGACATCCAATGGTGATGTACTTATTTTTCCTGATATGGTCAGATACAGGTAATGGTCGAAGTCCTCCTAGTTGGAGACTTCTTTATACATGCTTTCGTTTTCAAAAGTGGGGACTTGTTTTTGACAGTTTCAGATTTTGAGAAAATGCAGAAGGTTGACTCATTTTGATGTGGACACATTTGTGGAAGAGGTGCTTGTTAAGGATGGTGAATGGCTGCCTGGAAATCCTGAATTACTAAAAGGCTCATACGTCTTTGTATGTTCCCATGGCTCCCGAGACCGGCGATGTGGGGTTTGTGGGCCGTCGCTGGTTAGTCGATTCAGAGAAGAACTTGAGTTTCATGGTCTTCAAGGTAAAGTGTCAGTTAGCCCATGTTCTCACATAGGTGGTCACAAATACGCTGGGAATGTTATCATCTACAGACCAAACATCAACAGAAAAGTCACAGGACACTGGTGAGTAAAACGTTATAGATTTACTGACTGGTTTGAGGGCACATTCATCAATCATCATGTGGTTTTAATAGTAATTTTGAAAGAAGATCTCAAGAATGCATTGAAAAAGGTTCAGGAAAGGTTGTGATCTTTTAATTGGTATATTCAAATTAAGAGGTAGCTGGAACATGGTAGTTCCCCGCGATGTCAAAACTAATCATACCCTGTTTTTGACTTGATGATTGAACCATTTGCGCCTAGGTATGGGTATGTGGCTCCAGAAGATGTACCTGTTCTTTTGGAGCAGCACATCAACAAAGGTGAGATTGTAGACCGGCTCTGGAGGTAAGTACAAAGTTTCTTGGTCCGCCTGTTTGTTCTAGTTTTCAGACTACTTGGTAAGAAGTAGTACACATAATGGTTTTCTGTATTTTAGGGGTGAAATGGGTCTCTCAGAAGAAGCTCAAAAGAGAACTCAAGAGAGACGGTTTCAGGTATATGGTGCAGTAAAGAGCAATGGGAAAGTGACTCAGGAATCATCAGCGTACAGCTCCAATGTTTTCTGTTGCCAATCACGAGCTGCAGAACCTAATGGTAGTTGCCAACAAAATGGGAACAGTTCCTCATGTTGTCAAGACGACAAAACTCTGATGTTGTCTTTGGAAACATCCGAAGATAATCAACTTCAAAATGAAAACAACACTGAGAAGCTTACACCTGGAAGAAAAATTGCGGAAAAAACTTTCTTTAGAATCAATAGTGACAAAGGATCTTCAGCACGCAAGGTTTGCGGAATACCAACATGGCTAGAGAGCTGGGAGCGAGAAGATACATATGCTGCACTTGCTGTTGTTTGCGCTGTTGCTTCCGTGGTTGTTGCGTATAGCTGCTATAAACAGTTGTAATGAAGAAATTTATAGCCAGAAGATGATTGTGTATTATTATACAATGTGATTGTGTTTCAGCTTTAAAACAATATTTTCCCTTCGTTCATAAGGAGGGTTCATGTTATAAATGTTTGATAATGTATCAAAGTTCTCTGTGCTTTTACTTCTCTAGAGAAACAATCGTAGTTGCGTAAAGATCTAAACTTTCGGCTATAGATTCACGAAACATTTCAACTTTTTTACATTCCATGTGAGCAGTCTCAATCAAGAGTGAAAAAAATGAAAACATTTCAGAAGTTTCCAAGAATGGCACTGACAAAGAATTATAAAGTGTTCTCACAATTTCAGAATACTAAACAGCAGATTGCAGAGATCAGTTTGATTATCTAATGGCAGTTTTCTTGCTGAAAGATCTCAAAAGAAATCAAATTCCAGATAACTACTCTGCTCAGACTTGACACTGGTAGATGAGGCTGCTACTGGAGTTGCAGGCGCACTCTCATATTCAACCGGTTTTGGTATCTCTGGTGGGCTAGCACATCGAACCAATGCCCAATTCACTCCTTCAAAAAAAGGATGTTGCTTCATCTCTGTTGCACCACGTTTATACGCTAATCTATGCTGAGGCTCCTTTACAAGCAGACTCCTAATCAAGTCTCTAGCAGCAAAACTGACAACTGGAGATTCAGGGAAACGCAGAGGCTGACCCACAACATTGAAGAGTGTTGCTCGGTTTCCTGACCCTTTAAACGGGGTTTTACCAAACAATAGCTCGTACAAAAAGATCCCAAAAGTCCACCAATCAACCGCACTCCCATGCCCTTCACCTTTGATGATCTCAGGGGCTAAGTACTCATGTGTGCCAACAAATGACATTGAGCGAGCGCTTGTGGGCTCAGCAATCAGCTCGGGCAATGGACTAACCTGGTTTCCGGTTTCGTTTTTCATTTTCTTTTCTTTCTTGGATTTACTAGAGAAAAACCGCGGAGAAAAGCATGTCGTAGGAGCGGATATGCAAGATGGCTGTTGGATGCAAGCAGGTTGCGCACAATATCCCGAGTTCCTTTGCCCTTCAGTCACAAGAGCAGTTGATCTGACCACTGTGGGGCTAACTGTACACCTCAAGGAGAGGTCGAAGTCAGAAAGCATTACATGACCATCATCTCTCACAAGAACATTCTCTGGCTTTAGATCGCGGTATATGATCCCAAGCATATGAAGATATTCCATTGCAAGAAGTACCTCCGCTACATAAAACCTGGAAGAAAGTAAAAGAGAAAAGCCAAATGCTTTAACACAAAAAGTGTAATCTAGGATGCACAAAAATAGTTTGATTATAACTCAAAAAAGGTCTTACTTTGCTGCCTGTTCCGAGAAACGCTTCCCGGGCTGTCTTTGTCGAAGGGTATGCAAGTCACCTCCAGGACAGAACTCCATGACCAAACATGAGAACTTATCAGTCTCGAAGTGACTATATAAAGTTGGGAGAAAAGGGTGGTCAAGACACTGCAATATCTCCCTCTCGGTCTGAGCTCTAAGAAGCTTTTTACGGCTAGCCAAAGCTCCTTTGTCCATAACCTTCATTGCAAAATAACACCTTGTTCCATGCAACTCAGCAAGATGGACAGTTCCGATATCCCCACACCCCAACCTCTTCAAGAGCCTAAAATGGTTCAAACCCAAAACACCATGTTTTGTTCGGACAGCTTGTATTGCTTCCCATCTCACGTCATTTGCCTTGTGAGGTTTGTTGTTACTACTTAAGCTACTACATGTGCTCTCATCACTGATATCACTGCTTGTGCTTGGTCTACATGTGTTACTCTTTCCAATCTCCGCGCGATCAGACTGTTCATTAAGTTCAACTTCTCTGCCTGTTTTACTGTCACTACTTGGAGCAAAAGACAAAGTAGAAGATACTTGATCTGCCAAAGTGTTGACTGAGATACTTTGACTGGAATTGGAAACCGATGCTTGCAGGGTTTGCTTATCGGCCTTCTTCTTATTATTCTCTGGGAGAACTCCAGAACCAATCTTCGAGGCCATGAACAGATTATCTAACTACTTAACACCCCAAACCACTGTTGTTATCGATCCCCTCAGATAGTGACCGAGAGCTCTGCATTAAGCAAAACATAGCATCTGTTAACTTATCTCAAGAGAAAACAAGAACAAAAACCGGTTATGCCATTGGATCGAAAATGGAGGGAAATCATGGGAAGATCAACGATGAAGTGTTAGACTAACAAATATTCAACTGAGCTCTCATTCCTTTTAATCAACAAACATCCTTTACCATAGAACTGAGAACATAAAGACAGAACTCCAAAATTGCTTCTTTCCAAAGAGGAGGTAAACTCAGAGCTTAGCCAGCTCAATCATTGCTTAAGGTATTTTTAACTGAATCATATAACTGATTCATTAAAAAAAAAATGTCGTATAGAAAGTAGGTCGAAAGAAAGAAGTTTTTGCTTTACCGCGTTACGGATCTCGAGCACAAATTCAGTGACTGTTGAGAAACATACAATTACTCAAACCAAATTCAATATTTCAACATCAAGGAACACTTCAAAACTCTGACTCTCCAATTAATCAAAACTATCATAAACCCTAGTCACATAGTTCATGCAAAGTAAACTTTCTCCAAGTTTTAAACAGATCTCAGAAAAGTAAGAACAATCAAGCTAAGCTCTTCTGGATCTAAACAGACACATCTAGGAAGACACAGAAGCAAATGAAAACAAAGAACGGAAATTGAGAAGAAAAACCCAGAAATCGTTACCTGAAAACAGCTGTGGGATTGGAAGATCTCAACACAAAAATTTATCAGGAATCAGACAGAGAAAGAAGAAGAGAGATACCAAAAAAGGAAGAAGGAGATTTTCATCATAAATCAGTAAAGAGAGAAGAGATTGAGGAACTCATCACCTTACTTCCATTGGAAATGGAGAGAGAGATGATGATGATGAATCAGAGAGTAAGAAAAGAGAGTTGGGTCTACCATGAAAAGAGGAGAGAGGTGGTCAAAGCAAAAGTTTTCGACTTTTTTTAGGGCTTTTCATTTCTTT
The DNA here is from genome assembly GCA_900406435.1 of Lepidium aucheri. NCBI lineage: Eukaryota > Viridiplantae > Streptophyta > Magnoliopsida > Brassicales > Brassicaceae > Lepidium > Lepidium aucheri. The sequence goes on from OVBA01006006.1 coordinate 12,927, forward strand.
TCCCATGTATTTCTTCTCATAACTGAAAAACTAAAGCTTTCGAGTCCCAAAAAAAAAAAAAAGCTTTCAAGGATGCTTATGTGCAATTGCGATGATAATTATTACCATAAATTATGTCTTTAAATTATTTACAGATATGTATTGCTAATGACATATTTGAGATTTATTATTTCTTTGATTACATTATCCCTAGTTCACATATTCGCTTACCATTTTCCTTAAAGGTTCTCTAGATATTAATTTTTTTTACTCTTTGCTTTTGAAAGCTGTATCTTTTGGGTCCTGCAAATGAATTTATTTTGATAGGATTTTGGAATATCCAATCTCATTATTTTTGTATAGAAATTTAATCAAAAGTGAAAATCTAATTTAAGAAAGAAGAAGATTAGTGTGAGAGTAGTAATTGTGAGGTCCCAACAGAGAGAATCTGACAAAGATGGATGATGTATTAAATAGATTGTCATGTTTCGCCAACACAAAGTCCCACTTTGGAAACTTTCACATCTCTTCCTAACACAAAAAAAAAAAGCCTCAGTCTCAATCCTCTTAAATTTAATTAATTTTCTGGTTGAATTATATTCTTAATTTTCATCAGTCTAGTTCTATGGTTTTATTTTGATATTGTAGCATCGACCCCACCTCCAAGATTGATTTTTTTAATGAGTTTCAGTTCATTGATCAGAAAAATTCACAGCCCTCCAAACACTTGAAGCTATTTTCATGTGATAGCTCTACATCTAAAAAAGAAAAAAAAAAGAAAAGAAAAAAAAAGCAGCTTAACTGATAAATAATGTTATATGAGATTGATACAAAACTTTTGTTGAACAGGTTACATGTCCATGTGAGTGTCACTCTTTCTTTCCAATTGTTTGCAGCTGTCAATGTTACTACTCAGTGAATCAATCAAACTACAAAGCCATGGTATACTGCAATGATTTACCTTTAGCCTCAGTTAATGAAGCCTCCTTTCTTGTTCCTTTCACCATGACCAGAACACTATAAAGTTCTTTCTATCGCATTGAGTTTCTTCTCCAAGATGCATCACGAACCTAATCTTATGTTCCCTGTTTTGGATTCTCTTTACCATTCTTTTTCATGGTTTTTCTTTTCTCTTCCCTGCAACATATTCAACCAGTTAAGGACAAATGGGCGTATGTTACAAAAGTTTTAGATAGGAAGATCTTCCCTTTTGTATGTCAAGTAAACACTGAATATTCTTACCTAGTTTGAGCTATTTCATTCCTCCCTTGTGATCTCTTCTTCTTTTGCTTCCTGAGTTCTTCCACATTATCATTTTCGGGTTTTGTGTTTTTATTCCTTTTGCCTTTGTGAATTTCTTTTGACCTTAGAACTTTTTGTTTCTTCTTCTTTTCTTTAGTGTTACCCTCTCTCTTCTCCGACATCTCAATGGCCTCAGCTTCATCCTCATCATCACTAGATAACACCTGATTTTGTTCTATTGTTTTAAGTGGGCCATCAATTTCCGAAGGTTGCATTGCATTGCTCATCTTCTTTAGCTGCAGTACCAAAAAAGAAGAGTAAATACCTCATCGATTTAATCACTATTGATATGCCATAAAACATATATTCTTCCATCTGTATTCTTTCACAATGAAAAGCTATTCATATGCCAACCCAAGTGTATACCTTGGCCACAAAGAATCCGTCCATGTTGTGTACGTGAGGATAGAAACGTCTACTCTTCTCTAAAGAAGGGTTAAACCGATGTTCCCTAAATCTGGTAAATCTGATGACATGAAGTAAAACATTTGTGTTTATACGATGATACATGAAATGTTCCTATGCAGATGAAAAAAGTAAATTACCCTGGTTGGCCAATATCAAGTCCACATGGAACGAGTTTAACATCCCTCATTTTCAAGGCATAATTGATGACAGCTTCGTTCTGCATAATTTTGTTGTACAAGCGACCAAGATAGTGACAAAACATGAAAATGCGAAAAAAAAGAAAAAATAAAGTGAACAGAAGAAATATGGTTACCTCAGGAATCATAATTGAGCATGTTGAGTAAACAATATATCCTCCAGTTTTGGAATTGGCATCCACCAAATCAATCGCACCAAGTAAAAGTTGCTATGCGCAAATAGAAAAAATGTTGTCAACATTACAAACCACATGCATCTTTCTTGGTCTCCTCTTAGGGTATAAAACGCGTTCATGCCATCCCCATCTTTAAATATACGTTTTGGAATGTAAAGAATGTTAGATACAGAATATTAGTTAGGGCAACAGCGTACCTTTTGAAGGTGGGCAAACTTCTTTATGTCATCAGCACTTCTGGAAGTTTTAACCGATTCATCTTTAGATATAACCTGCAGTGTGTTGACTCGAACATTTAAAGACAAACAAGAAATTTCATGAAAGAGACAATAAGATGATGGAGTTCAAATTTTCTTACTCCCGTTCCACTGCAAGGAGCATCCAATAATACTCTATCAACTGAATTCTGACCTAAAACCTTGGGTAACTAAAAGACAAAGTAAAATAGATCAACAAAAAAGCAAGGGAGTAATAGAAGAATAGAAGTTCAAGAAGCTAACCTCTCTTCCATCAAAGTTACAAACTATGGTATTTGTCACCCCCATACGATGCAAATTGGCAGAAAGTGACTTAAGCCTAGGTACTTTCATCTCGTTTGCATATATTATACCTGGTTATATTATCATTATAACATCAGGATAACTAACGAAAACTATGGGGGTACAAACGAGGAACGAATGAATGCTTACCTGTATTCTTCATAAGTGCAGCAACATAAGTTGTTTTACCACCTGGGGCAGCACTGCAGTATAATATAAAATCTTATTAGAGTTATGATGATATACTCGTTGCATATGTGTACATCATGGGGCAGTAGAACTGGCATTTTCGTTTAGATAGCACATTGCATTAGAGAAAAAAATAAAAAATTACAAATCACAATACCCTTAAATATGAACTTTAGGTACCAATAGGTCATAACATTTATGGTTGCCTTAGACACGATTTAGTGCATATATGTAAGATGATGACTTACGCCATATCCACAACTCGCTCTTTTTCTCGGGGAGCAAGGGCCATCACTGGCAAGAATGAACTAGCACTTTGCAACTGCGAATGTACAAAGAACAGATTTAAGTGAACAATTAATAATACCCATTGAGTGTGAACTGGAAATGCAAAAAGATCATAAAATCACGTACCATATAGAAACCAGCCAAATATTCAGGAGTAGCACCAATCGGAACTTGTGAATCATAAACGACAAGTCCAACCTACGATTATATTGATACAATCAACTACAAATGTCCCACAAAATAGGTTTCAAAAATCGAAAGGAAGATAATCTGCAAATGCTACTTACTTTGGACCATTTGCTTAATGGTTCTAGATTAACTCCTCTGTTTATAAGTACATCAGCCAGATCCCGTCTCCGAGTCTTAACCAAAACAAACATCACCATAAATTGCATAGCTCAACAGTTGAGGAATACTTTTTTTAGGCAATCCACAAAGCAACCAAGTACCTTAAGAGTGTTAGTACGTATAGATGTAGGCCTTTTCTTTTCAAAAGCTTTGATAAGTTCCATGAGCTCAACAACAGGAAACATCTGCCAGATGATCACGATTGAAAACATATAAGTAACAGTATTCCTACACATAAAGTCATTAGTTTATATCAAAGTGAATGTAAAGACTACAGAATGACCTCAATCAAAGTTCCAATAAGAAATTCATTATAGCCGTAATAAGAACCAAGATCAGCTTTAAGTTGTTCAACATAATCCTTCCTTTGGGCTCCTTTTGGCTTCAAATCCTTAAGATTCGACAGCACTCTAACAACTGGAACATATATTAGTATCAATAAGCTAAGAACCTGGGGAGATGATAGCTTAGGAGATCCGAAAGAATCCTAATAATAACATCACACAAAGAATCTTACGAGGAATGATCGAAAATGCTACTCACTTTCTGTTATCCTCGTTTGCAATCTAGGAAGATTAGGAAACCCACGTGCCTCTTCTTCAAGTTCCTGAACAACGCAATATATTAGCGAAAACTCATAACTAAAATACAAATGCCTCAACAATAGCAAATTAAAGATGTAAAACAGAAACGAGGATCTGAAAATTGATTATAACCTAACTGAATCTAATTTGTGTCATTTCCACGAAACTATAGCTTAAGAGAGGCAGAACATAAACAAATTCAAAATCAAGCGTAAAAAGAAGTACCTTTTTGGTTGGTAGTTGAAACTCATCAGGTTCTTCCTTAATGTTCATCATGAGTTCGTCATTTGCATCCTTTACATCCTTTTTAAGTTTTTTATCAATAGCTCTAGCATTTTTCTCGAAATCGGGATCATCTGAGTCAGAACCCGAACCAGAATCCAAAAGTTTCTCCTCATGATCGCTACCATCTAAAAAATCGGCGGACAAAGGTTCTGTATCATCATTATCACCATCATCATTTCCTTCTCCGTCGCTGTCTGGGAAAAAGTCAAGACCTGATTCAGACCCTTCATCTCCCTGATCAGACTGTTCATTAACTTCTTCTTCTTCTTCTTCCGTAGAAACTTCAGGCTTCTCAATGGGATTCTCCTTAGAAACACATGTCCTCTGCTTCTTCAATGGAGGTTTCTGGGATTTCGCAGCTTTCCTCAGTGGAGGCGTAGTATGTGATTTCTTCCGCTTATTCAGTGGCGGAATCTGTGAAATTGGCCCCTTTTTCTTATTACGCGTAAGAGCAGCCATGGAAATCGTTTCTACAGCTTTAGGGTTTATCGCAGCCAGGGTTTAGCAGAAATTGAATTGCGATGCAGAAAATATACGAGGTAGAAGAAACACTTGTTTACTGGGCTGATTAGTGCTAACAGATAACTACTAATGGGCCGTAGTAGATATTATTTGTTAGCCCAATAACCCACCGAATTTCTCAAAGTTAGCAACAATTAACAAGATTCTACAAAATTCGATCCAATGCTGCAAAATTCTCATAGATTTATTTATTTTTTTAAACTAGATTAAAAATCTTTAAATATATTTTTTCAATATTTAGCTTATTCAAATATAAAAAAAAATTTCTAATCTAAAAAGAAATTTTATTATATAAAGAAGGATTTCTCAAAGTTAGTAATTAACAGGATTCTTCCACATGTCAAATCCAATAATCCTAAATTCTCTTAGATTTTTTATTTTCAATATTTAGCTTATCCAAATCTAAAAAGAATTTCTAACCTAAAAAG
>OVBA01006007.1:0-18170 GCA_900406435.1 Lepidium aucheri
AAAGTTTGTTTATAAATCAATTCATACACAATATTTTAAAATTTAAATAGGAATATGTAATATTTTATTATATATACATATATATACTCTTTTTTAAACTATATATTCTTGTTATAGGTATTTTATAGCAAGATATGTAATATATTATTTTCGATAAAAGTTGTATACATATAAAATATATATAAGAAAAGTTTATTAAATATTTATTATTTAGGTTTTGATGTATTATAATTTTTGTATATAAATTTTTTTATTTGTGTTATTTAAGTCTCTAAAATCATGTTTTTTTAATTTTTAGACCCGTGTTTATTTAAAATTTTTATCCGTGTTTACTTAGGGTTTTAAATTTAAAGTTTGTTTATTTTTTATAAAATTATAATGTTTAGTAAATTTAAAATTTAACAATTGATTCAAATATAGAAATATCGAATTAATTATATTTGATAGTTATAGCTTTCAAATATTATCAATGAAATACATTAGGAATTTAAAATATGTTTTGGTGTATCCAGTTTTTGAATATTTCAATATTCTAAATTTAATTTTAAATTGTAGTATAAAGCCAATCACTTGAAAGTATCTCAACATATATAGATATATATTAAATAAGTTTACACAAATTTGATTATCACGTTATATTAACTTTTGAACTATTATAAGAAATTTAAAATTCTCAAGATTTTTTTTAATTTTACAAAACTAATTTTGGTTACCAATATATATACTAAAAACTAGATACACAAAAATAGTGTATAATTCAAAAAAAAATAGTGTATAACTTAAAAGAAAAAAATAGAATAGGATACTCAATCGTATTTTTATAGGTTGACTAAAACTGAATATTCAAATTTAATTTTTTTTCCTTTATGTCTTCATATTAGTTGTTAAATAAAGGGAACAATTAAAAATACCTTTTTTACATGCCTTTTTTAAAATTTACCATTTTCTTTGGAAATTCTAAGAGATAAATAGGTATGAGGCACTTTTTGAAAAGAGACATATCAAAAAATGTATTTCTTAAAATTTCTCTTGAATAAATAAAAATATATCTTCACATTTATGGTATATTCGTTTGCATTTAATTTTTAAATATTTCACAAATTTAAACAAACAATATAATTGGATATATATAAGAGATTTATAATTTCTACCAACGATAGCCTTTATATAGTAATTATATATTAATTAGTTAAAAGATACTATATAATAATTATATTTTTAAAATATAATAATATACAATTTGACATATTAAACCAAATTATATAATTGTCATATATAATGTTTAAGAAATAAAAATATACTAAAGTAATATTAAATTTTTATAAACTCTCAAATATTATGTAGTTTATACAAATATATATATACTATTTTTTTACTTAATATTTTATAAAAATATTAAATATGAGTAAGAATATTACATAATGTTTTATATTATGTATATACAATTAAATTTCATTATATTTAATTAAGAATTCCAAATATAGAAAATTCTATAATTTGAATCTCGAATGAATATGTAAGAAATTTAAGGAAGATTTAATGTAGGACTACAAAAATAAGATATGATGTAATGCATATGATAATTTCTTAGTATATTACTTAATTAACTTTTCCTTAATTTTAATATTTTACATAATTTATATATATATATTATGATTTTTAACTATAAATTCTCGCTATAGAATTTTTATATCAATGATAATAATATCCATTTTATGATATATTTTAATCAATTATATATATTTTTATATATTAAATTGTATAAAAGGAAAATTCTCAAAAGATATATTTCATATTTGTATGAATTTTCAAAGAGAGAACACTTATTTAATATTTTTATTGGATAGTAAAACGTGAAATATTCCAAAATTAAAATAAATGTGAAATAACAAATTTTAAAATACATAAGAATAAAAAAGAGATTAAAAAATACTTAAAAATATTTTTTAGATTGCACTTAAATAATCTATTTATTTTTCTCAATATAATGTTATTCGTTTACAGTTAAATATAATTAGATTAGAAAATATATAAATTATGAAAATATTCTATTTCCAAAACATTTAGCTATATTGTATAATTTTTATATATACTTTNTTTTTATATATACTTTATGAACTTCAACTATATGATTGTATATATATGTTCTATGAAAACAAAAATATTTTAAAAAGTCTGAATTTGGTAAAATATATATTGTTAAGATTTAAATACATATTATAGTATCATTTTACGATATAAATAAAGAATTCATATATAAATTAACTCTTTCAAAATAGAAACAAAATAGTTAAAAAAAAAAAAATTTTGTAAATAGAAATGAAATATTTTTATAAGTTACACTTAAAAGAACAAAATGAAAAATTATTTATAATTTTTATGTTACCTTGTTTAAGTTGTTGACCATATTATTTCTAGTGAATTTTTTGAGCCTACAAAAATTATAAGATTACTATTTATACAAAAAATCAAATAAATAACAAAAAAATTTGTTTACCTTTGCACTTTTTGATGAAGGTCTGGAGTTGTGATGTTTGCTCGTATAAAAAAGATTGAGATATTGAATAATAATAGTGAATGGTAATTGGTACAAAGTTTAAGTTTCAAATTTACAAAATAAAACAAATTCATATAGATGAATATGCAAATTACTTACATGGGTATTATGTCTTCTGTAGTATAGAAGAAGTCACATTGATTCTTCATGCTGTCTCGATGATTTCAGCCTGCAGTCACAAACAATATCGTTAAAAAATATAGAACGACAAAATATGGTGAGAAATAGGTAGATTAGAGTTGTTTTTATAGGAAGAAAATTAGAGTTGTAATGTGTAAAATATTTAAATTTTAAAAATAATTAGTTATCATATATTTAGCATTAATTCGAAAATATATGTAAAGCAATAATTTTATATATTTACTTCATACAGTTCATTAATTATGGAAATTTTATATTTTGAATTCTAAATTGGTAAGTTTTAATAACATAATAGGTTTTATGATTTTAAAAAATTGTTGACATTCTTAGCAAGTTAAATAAAAATATTCGAATGAAGGTACATAAGGAAAAAAATTAAGTTCCAAAAATTAAGATATTTTATGGTTATTTAAGGAAAAAATAAGATTTTAAGATTATTTAAAATTACATTCCGAAAATTAGGATATAATTAGGATACTCTATGATTATTTAAAGAAAAAAAAAGATTTTAAGAATATTTAAAATTAAATCCAAAAATTAAGATATAACTAGGATATTTTATGGTTATTTAAGGAAAAAAAATTATAATTGATCATAAAGATAGGAATTTGTTAAAGATTTTCTAATAATAATATTAAATAATAAGATTGCGGATGAATTAAGTATCAAATATAGGGAAGATTCATGATTAGTGCATGATAATTATATAGTATGATGTATAGGATTACAATTAAGGTTATTACAACAATAACCTTTTCAAAAAATTCAAAATCTATTATTTCAATAAAATCTCTAATGGCATTATGAGTAAATAAGGTTGAGTCAACGGGTAATTTTTTTAAAAAAATTTCTTTTTATTATATAGTAGATATATATATATATAATTAAAACTAATAAATATTTTAAAAAAACAAAAAAAAACAAAAAAAATTAACATAAATATATTGGTTACAAATTCGGTTCTTCATTTGGTTCAAGTTCAGGTTTAGACTCAGTTTTCTAAGTATATAGATTTAAGACCAATTTATGGTATTTTTCTGGGTTTGGTCCCTCTAATTCGATATTTTGATTCTTTTGATTTAAGACTTACTCATATATTTTTACTTTTTGGATATGGTTCAGTTCGGTATAGATCGAGTTCGGGTTTAGAGGTATTTTTATATAAAATTTTAAAATTAAAAACTATAATAATTAAAAAAACTCTAGAAAACTAAAATTTGGTTCTTGATTTGGTTTTGGTTTGGGTTCGGGCTTAGTGTTTTGGATATTTGGATTTAAGACTGATGTGAGTATTTTTTTGGATGGTTCCTCTAATACAAATTAATTTTATTTTGGGTTACAGTCATTGAATCAATATCTCAAAAATAATATTCTAAAACGGGTCTAACAACTTAATTGAATAAAATTTGAAAAAATCAAATCCTGCATTATAATGCGGGTATAATCCTTGTTGTTAGTAAATTTAATACTCAAATTACAAAATTCAGTTATAAGGCAGTATATCAGATCTATATTTCCTTACCACAAATAAGTGTTACAGCTCTAATATAGTCATAAGGGAAATAATAAAGTTGAAAGGAAGCATGTGATTGAAATTAAGTTTTTAAATTGTCTTTTCGTACGTTTTAAATTGTGTAACACTCTCGTCACATTTTAGAAAACAAATGGTAAATTAAAAAAGTTACATAAAAAACACTATGTCATTCTTTGATAAACCTTTTGTTTCCATGTAACAGTCTCGTTCATTCAATTGTGTTCAATGTATGAAACTAACAACGTTTTGAATGCCGAGAAATAAAAACGTTTTAATGTGTCGCTTTGATTTTTTAAAAAATAATAAGAATTATAGAAATTAGTTTAAAATGGTTATAAGTAGCCATAAATCTCAGAATTTTATATATTATTTCTCTTTGCTTTGTTCTCTTTATCAAGTTCTTATTCATAGCCTTTAAAAAAAATATTGACTAACACAAAAACCATCTATATTTTCATTGTCGGATCATGTCATGACCACAATAGCATCTTTATCTGCTACTTCTTCTATCTTCAACATTCTAAACCTCTGTTTAGTTAGCAAGAGATTCAAAGAAATATGTGATGATAATCACATTCTCTCACGTGTTCCACTCGGAGAAGTTGCGTTCAATTAGTATGTGGGCATTAAAAAGAGCAATTCTATCAAAAATATAATAGATTACGTAATGCAAGAAATCCAGAAGCTTTATATCAAACATCAATTCTTCTATTTTTTCACGAAAAAAAGAGATGAGGAACTCGAATTGTAATATGAAGTATATATGGCTTATGTTCGTGACGCTCAATACGTTTATGGTATGATTTTCATATGCCTTGGTGGTGAAGATTCACGTAAAGGTTTTACAATTATGTCTACTTTTCTCAAGCCTCTGATGTGAACAACAATTGTCAATCTTGTCAAATATTGTAAGCGAATCGATAGACAACTCAGTCCAAAAATGAAGGTTATTCGTATAGAGTTACAGAAGCTTTACATTAAAGAGAAGTATCATTGTAACAGACAAGCAAATAAATTTCAAGATGTAGCAGATATGCAACAAGCAAATAAATTGGACAAGAATGATTGGGCAAATAAATTCTTGGATGTAGTAGATATGCATGATATTTTCATATGCAATTTTTGTAACGGTCCAAATAAGCTTCATTATGCATGGGATACCAATTCTTACAGCATAACCTATACAAATTTTTGTGTTCATCCGAGAAATATTCTGATATCTTAATATCTTGCAGTTTTGTTTTCTTGTCGTCAGAGAAAAACAAAGCCAAATTCTGATCATTAATATTCTTCCAATCATACTTTACTTCTCTTTCACTAAAATTTGGTAATCCAAACAGCTTGTTGATCTTCTCTGTAGAAAACTCATACACATGGTCCCTAACCAAAACGTTAACAACAGATGTACCTACCTCAACTGATGGTAAGTTTGCCCAAAATTCATATTCTGACTAATAAGACCACGTATTAGAGTAAAAACTATCATCGTGAGATGAATTATTTGATTGTGAAGTGATCACACTCCCAGCAAAACTAAGAAATGATCCTATGTTTGTGAATGAGATTGAAATTACATGTAAATAGGATTACAATTGTAACATAGTTCCATCCAAAAGAATCAATAATGAAACAAAAGTATAGTGATATAAACTCACCCGAATACTGTTTCTCGAAGGTTATTGTATTAAAATTAAAATGAAGTAATATCTTATAGTGTTCAGTGGCGATATGGTTAATAATAGATTTAATACATAATGTTTTGTCAACATTACTATAACCAAACGTTTAAACAGAAATACATAGGATTTCAATACATAAAATAAATTTAATAAATATTAACAAAACGTAGCCAATTGACAATGATTTTAAAACACAATCAATTAAATTGATTTGTGTAGAATATAAGATGTATAATAAATTTTAAATTAAACAAACAAACACATATCTCGAAACTATCATGTTAAAGTAGAAGATTAAAGTTTATTAATTATTATTAAGATATTCAATTATAAGACAATATTTGACTTCAATAGAAATGCAACATTCAGGCAAAAAGAATAGAGTTTTTAAAGAATAAAGTAAAATCCGACAACAACATCAAACAAAAGCTAAAACAAAAGGTACAATAGTTTATAATCCACCACTATGCAAACTTCTTAACACACTAATCAACGTTTTCCAATACGGATGTGTCATGTCCATCTGCTCGAGAACATTGTTATAGTCAAAGAACAGAAAAATATAAACTAGGAAGTGGTAGAATGCTAATTACATGTGGGCATAACACTCTGACAGAGTTTGAAAATCTCGTCAACAATCTTCTTGTACTTTGAGTGTAAATCAAATGAAGTTGATGTCTTGGTAGGATGCCTCAGAGATGACCACTTCGTAGTATTCACAACATGATAATCCACATTAATTGTATGTTGTGCATTCAGAATACTAAAGATCATTGCTGAGTGCGGAAGGGTTATTTTAGAATTCAAATCCTTAGAAAAATCAATGATGTGAGCAAATATGATTCGCCCATCATTAAATTTCAGCTTGTGGATGATCTGATACATAAGAGTGAAACGCTTTCGTTGGACATAAGCTACATTCAGCGTTGGATATTAGTTCTTATAGCAGAACCTGAACAAATTCTTGTGTTCATCTGAGAAATCTTCTGATATCTTAATATCTTTCAATTGTGTTTTATTCTCGTCAGAGAAAAACAAAGCCAAATCATGATTATCCATAATCGCCCAATCATGTTTTACTTCTACTTCACTGATATTTGGTAAACCAAATAGCTCACTGATCTTCTTTGCAGAACACTCATACATATGGGCCCTAACCATAACGTTAACGGCAGCTATACCTACCTAAGCTATACCTACCTAAACTGATGGAAAGTTCGCCCAAAATTTAAAAACCACAAACAAAACATAATCAACATGTAGATTCACAGTAGAAAGCAACCCATCATCCTTAATCCAAGTCTTAACCTTTCCATTCTTAGTAGAGGATAGCAATTTCTCGGGAATGTGGTTCTTATAAAAAGATACCTGATATAATAAAAAAGGCGTCTGCAGAACTGAGCATGCATCATCAAAAGGATTATGTAATGAAGAAGAATCCTAAGATACTTTTCTAGTCTTAATGCTAACTTGTTTCTTTCAACAATTCTAGTGTCGCTTACGAAGACCTGAAGAGATAGTATCACCTACTATTGGAGTTACCTCATTACTATCGTCTATATCTCTGGTCAGATCCACCAAATTCGTCAACTGAGTTTCAAACAAACTCATTGTCAGAGGCATCTAGGATTGTCCCCGCCTTTCAAGCGTGATATACCTTATTTTTATCGGTTTTAAGCTCATTAATTCACATGTTTTCAGAATGTTTGTTTGCTTTATAGAGTCTTTCAGGTGAAAAACATTGTTAAATTCAGATTATGCCTTTAAAGCTTGGTCAAGGATGAATTAGAGTAGTTTTTGGAACTTCAGCCATAAATCAGCGATCGATCGATCCGCACACTTGACGATCGATCCTCGATGTTCAGCAAGATATGCGCTCGATCCGTTGATCGACCAAGACCTTTTGGAGATCGAGCATTTAACCTTGATTGATCGATCGTCACCCTTGATCGATCGATCGTCACCCTTGATCGATCGATCATCGAAGCTGACAAGGAGAAAACCTAATTTTTCATATTTTGCACCTGCGTTTTTAGAACCTCTATAAGACTAGTTTTCATTATATTTTAGAACAACAATTGTTACGTGATCAGACCTTGTATTGGAGTTTTTGGGAGAGGAATTCCAATCTCTACACAATTGGAGAAGATTTCTAAACCTTTGAATTTCAATTGCAATTACTTTTATGCTTTCTATTATGTCTTTCAATTCGTTCATCTTCACCATGTCTGAATAGATCCAAATCAGGTTTATGGTTTCCTAGGGTTGTAGGGAATTGATGAATTAGGAACAAATAGGTATTTCTTGATGTGTTCTCCACCTAATCGACAACCTTAATGCTTAGATTAAAGTAGCTAACTAATCTATGATCTTAGATTACCTAACATTCCAAAAGCTTGTTAGGAATTGGATCCTCCTTAGGAGAACAATCAATCCTTAACCGCGATAGTTGATGTTAAGGTTGATTGTGGACTTATCAGACCTTGTTAGTAATGCATATCTAGATCTCTAGTGCAAACGACAGTTAGGATTTCTAGGTTGTTAGATGTAGTAGTCGATACCACGATAGTGGATTGTCTATACCTTTATGTATGAGTCGAGATTGTTACTTGATTCTTCCCGAATAGTTTCGTGGTTCAAATTCCCTGATTTCCTTATGAATTTTCCTGAACTTGATGTTTTAATTTATCAAGTTTACACCGTTTATTTTTTAAGTTGTTTAATCACATTTACCACCATTACTTCATATTGACTTAGCTCTAGTTTGATCATAAAATCGATAGTGTAACAACATGGTACTTATGGGTTCGATCCCTAGAATACTACTTCGTTTTGCTGTGCACTTGCAGTAGGATAATAGGGCAAAAAATCTGATCACATCAAAGCATGGGTGCAATGTTTGTTCTTTTTAAAAATGTAATTTTTTGGGGTAGTATCAAAAGGATATTGTACGTTTGGTGTATATGGATTAGTCATATCATCGATTCATAATAGAATCATCCATTAGTCAATCTTAATATCTATATGTATGTAATAACTTAGAACATATTGTGGGGGTCAATTTTATCATCCTAAAGCATCATCTCTCCAATAGAAACCACTTGACCCAGAATGTCTGAAACAAAACCAATCAATAGTTTATATTTTTTCCAATCGTGAAAAATTTAAAGGTTGTTTGAAAAAAACTTACAAATCAAAAATTTTGTTTTAAGATCACGAGAAATCATAACATCAAATCTAGCTAGACTATAAATAAATCATCGTTTGTAGGCTCACAATTGATTACACTAGTCATATATATGAAGCTGATCTTTTATGGAAGATTTGATAGTTTGTGTTGTGCATAGTCTTTATTCAAAACAAAGTTTTGATTATCTTCCACTCGCCAATCTTCAAGATGTTAGAAAACAATATTGTGTTAGTAGTAACCTTCATATTCATAGTTAATTATTTTAAAATCATATCAGTAACTAATATTTTCTACACTTACGGATTCATTACAAAGAATTTTAATGGATTCACGATTAGCTTGAGAGTGATGTCTTCAACAACTGACGATTTGGCTCTTACTATCCAAGATGATTTAAACAGCTTTAAAGTATTGAACAAACTAAAACTCAGATGCTCCTGCTACAGGTAACAGAGTATTGCCCTTATTTTGAATGGATTTCATGATTGCATTATCAAATAAAAATGATTGTAAAGAACCTGCTAATTAACGTAAATATGAATTGCAGAGAGAGAAGATATATTGAGATGATAGAAATGGTGAAGAACGTAAGCATGGTCCAATTTGAAGTGTTTAAAATTGGCTACAATTAATTAAAAATTCGTGGGAGTTATTTCTTTTTTTTTTGGTTGCAAAACCTAGGAGTTAATAAATCATGGAATGTGATTTACTTTTGATTTTTTGTTTAATCATGTTTTTCTTATTTAAAAAAAATAAAAAACATAAAATTACAAATATACCCTTTAAACAATACATAGATTTTAACTAAAAAGCAATGACATTTGTTGTAATTAGTTACAAAGAAAAGGTTATTATAAGGTTATTATGCTAAGTGCACGGCAACTTTAATTAGGGGTTGTTATTGAGAGGAGGATTTCAAGGGATTATAATATCGTGGATTATAATGAATTATATAGGATTTTGTATGGATTTTGTATGGATTTGAAACTACTTACTAATAGATTTGAATAGATTTTATAATCCAAAACTCAAAAAATAACGTCGTTTACGGCTCCAATCCTCTTCCGAAAACAAAATCTTTCCCTCTGACACGTCATCTTTCAATTGCAAAAATCACCGTCACAAGCTTCAATTAACAGCTGTTGATTTACATAAAGGTTCTAATTGAACAAAACAAAGGATCAGACATCGGAAAATACTTTTGTGTGTCTTGTCTGGTGTAAAGCCAATAAACAAAATTGAAGTATATTGAAACTTGCGACGGCGGTGAGTGAAAGACATATTGTTTGGTTTTGAGTACAAATATTACTGAAATTGGTTGGGCTCAAAAGATTGTAGTTCTTCATATTAAATATACATTACAGTATATCGTTTGGTTTTCATTCCTGTTACAAGTCAATTATCTTTTAATTCATTCATATTTTACTTGTGATTCAGTTAGCTGATATATTGTTTGTTTCTCCAAACTTTCTTTATGCATTTCTCTTTCATAAGGTTCAAAGGTAATTGACTTGTAGAGATCTAAAGATGAAAACAAAATAGTATCCATATGTCATTTTGTGATGCAGCGCATATCTTGATATTGCATAGATTTGGAGTTATCTTCTTTTATCTTGTTTTCATCTTTGGACCTCTACAAGTAGTCAAGATCATGCCTTATGAACCTTAGATATTGAATTGATTAATGAAAACTTCAAAACCATTCTTTCTCTTTTGGGTACTATCAACAAGTTAATCCCTCCGAAAAACAAAGCTTCTCATTTAGGAAATAGAGTTTCATTAACAACAAGCTCTTTAACATTATGGTACGTCATTTTGTCTATCTGGTGACAATCTTGGTCCATAAATGGAAGAAGTCACCTTCCCAAACTACGTCAAGATGTCACTGCACTCTCGAAATTTGCAACAAGTTAAGAATTATGCACAATCTCAAAACTCTTCTCTTCATTAACCCTTCTATACAAGTTCTAATTTTAATTTTTGGTACTTACTTATGACACTTGTTCCAAAGTATCCAGGTAAGAAGCTTAGATCCCTTGAGGATCTTTAAGTGATCATATTGCTCTCTTTAAGACTAATCTCACGCTAAGTCTTAAAGGTCAAAGCTTGCCTATTTTTTGCCTCTCATCTTCATTTACTCAAAAAATATTTTAGTTGTGAATAAATAAAATGGTGCCAGTCTTGAAAAGGATATTTGAAATCACGATGATACAAGAATAAAGAAACAGCAATTTAAGAGGTCATAGTTGCCAACAACATTATTCGAATCTTTACTTAAAAAGACAATCGAATTATCAAAACTAGTTGCTACAAGTTGCATCAGTCCACATTTGCTAAGCAATTGATTCTCTCCATAGATTAGCACATTCTCTTTCTTGATCTTGTGTCTCCAGAACTTCTTCATTTTAAGAACTCATGTTGTTGTTCATGGTTTCAACATTGCTAACTTCAACATATTCTTCAACTGGAAATCCATCTGACCGGTAATGTCGGCGAAGAAAATTGTGTAACGCTACACATGCTAATGCTAACACTATTTCTGTCTGCGTTTTGTAAGGAAATGGAGGAGCTGATTTAAGTATCTGAAACGGTGACTTGAAAACTTTAAAAAATTTCTCAATCACATTTCTTAGTGATGCATGACGATGATTAAAAAACTCATGTGGAGTTTTTGGATCACAGTTTTGGCCAACAAAATCTTGAAGGTGATACTTTGTAGCTTGAAAAGGAGTCAGAAATTTTGGTCTGATTGCAAATCCATAGTCAGCTAAATAAAATTTTCCTGAAAAAATATAATGACTAGTTTATAAAATGATACATTAATCATTTACTTATCATACTCAACATAAAAATTTACCATTTGGAACCACAAATTTATTAGTCCTTCTCAATGCGTCATATAGTACTTTCGAGTCATGAGCCAAACCTTCCCATCCACTTAGAACATATATGAATTCCATATCAAAATTGCAAACAGCCAATACATTTTTGAAATTATTCTTTTTCTATTTCTGTAGGTTACAGCATCATGGTTAGGTACCATAGTAGGTATATATGTACCATCAATTGCTCTCAAACAATCCTAAAATAAATAAGATATTTGTAAAATTTTAGGAACACAATAAAAAAATAAACATAAAATATATATACCTTAAAATACGGATATATCTTGGGCTCCCTCTTATTTTTTAAGCTACTGCAAGGTTGGGTTTGGCCATTGTAGTAATTGTCCTCAATACTTTATGGAAATTCGTAGTAGTTGTAAATTTTGATCTTTTGAAGGTATCTTTAGTTTGACAATACCTTGAATTTTGACCGATGGTGATTAGAAATGTACCAACCATCTCTTCAACACATATATATTTTGTATCCTTCAGATGTGTCATAAGACGAAGAAGCTCACATAGTTTGAGAAATACTTCTGGAGTCATACAATACAGTTGTCAAAAATGCTCACTATCCCTTTCTAATACGCTGCATATGTAATCATATCTGATTCCTGTGATAGGTCGTCGGATTGGATAGTCGATGTAATTTGTAACTTTTAAATATTGACGTGCAATCAATACTTGAGCCAATCCAATCATTGTTACCAACAAATGCTGGATTTTTGTATCTAAATCTTCATCTTCAATTTGTTCTCTTGCAATTTGGAGTTCTTCTTCGTCTAGTAACCTGGTGCAAGATAATTTTTTTTTTAAAAAAGAAAAGTTAGTGAGTGTGATTGGTTACCAATATAAAGAGTCGAAGAAAATGAAATTGGATGTCAAGTTAACAACAAATCTTGAATCTTTTATAAGCAATTTCTTACATTTTCAAATCATAAGCACTTTTCAATTGATCTTGAAGCTTTTATTAGTTAAATTTTGGCTCTAAGAAAAGTGATAATTTGTGTCTTTTTTTGTTGATGAATCTCTCTATCCAATTTCTTCACATTATAAAAAAAAATTATTTACAATTTTGAATTTTATTATTTTAGTTATATATTTTTTCAATTTTGTTGTAAGAATATATACAAGCATATTCTTCTATTCTTCTATTATTTTGATATTCTTATATATTATTACGTTTAACTAAGTCAAATTTTGTTTCCTTTGGAATCGGAATTGTTGTGTGATAAAAAAATAAATATAAATAACAAATAATTACCTTTAACAAAAAGTGTTTCATTGGAATCGTATTCTAATGTTTTTAAAATATACTATTTGGATATTCTTTTTTATATATACATATATATGTAATAGAAGGTTTAACTATTTTAATGTTAATAAACTAGAATAGAATAAAACACTATTCGAATAAAATATGTTGATAAACACATAGTAGTAAGATTCAGTGGACCATTGTTACTCAACTAATACAATCATACAACTTTGCTAATTATATTATTTTAAGCACAACATATACAAGCATATTCTTTGTGTCTTACTTACGTTTTATGTCTGTAACTTTAATATATAAGATGTACCTATAATAATATTTGAAAATTAAATTATAACCAGCAAATCAAAGAAATAAAATATCAAATTCAAATGCATTAACAAGGAAAAAAAGCTGAATAATAGAAAATAGATTATTAGTTCACATTTCGTCTAATCCATCTCATACGCTCTTTAAGAGACATGCCAATAAACACGTCATTCATTCCCTATTTATGAATTTCCTTCAGTATATCATACTGATTATCTTCACTCAAACGAGAAACTTCTTTGTTTGTTTCCCATATATTATTCTTTTTTTTCTCAGCTTCTTCTAAATTGACTGCTCTTTGCTGTCTTTCCTCTCTTAAAATGGCTTCTCTTTGTTGTCTTTCTTCCTTTTGTCGTATCAAGTTAACAACTTGATTACTCACATCAATCATTTCTCTTAAAGTATTTTCCAACCCACCATTATCTATGTTTGATTTGTTGGGGTCTCCATATTCTCCACCTCTCGATATTTTCTTGGGATGTACTTTTTCCTCTTGACTTGCTGTATTTTGAGGCATAGTTGAATCCAAAGACCCAGAAGCTTGAGATCCATCAACATTTCCAATATTTCCAAACGATTTTGTATATAATATGTTTGGAGAATTATTTTCAATGCCAAAAGTTTGCGCATCGGTATCATCCCCTAATCCAACAACATTTTTTCCGGTAGCTAATCTTATATCAAAAATCAGCTGCAAATCTTCATATTCTTCAAACGTTTCATCACGCATATTTTTCCTGTTTGGATGAACCTAAAAATCATATTATAAATTGTTAGCAGTAAAAAATAAATTTACAAAAAAAAATTGAATTCAAACATTATATTACCTTCTCATATTCATCCCAAACATGATTAGGAGCGGTAAATTTTTTAGTTGTGGGATCCCAACCAAATCCAGAAGTAAACCTAGTTAGTTCTTGCATACTATTATACTGGTTCTTTAAGTTCCTTATTTTACTTTGGTAATGGTTGTAAGCTTTTTTGCAGTGAAGTTGAGAATTCAAAACACGTAGGATCTTTTTCTCTACAGTCAGTTTGCTCATACATCCACTTGCATCTCTCCAACCTTGTTTGATTCCATCAGCAAGTAATTTTATCAGCATCTTAGTTTCCCTTGTAGTCCATTGTTCATATGATCTTTTTCTCTTTCCTTGTGAATCACTCATATTTCTATTAAAAAGACATGTTAGTATATAGTTAAGTATCATATCATCATGTTTGATATATAAACATCTATATATATATATATATTATACGTAGCTAATATGTAAAACGTTGTACATAATTTCATTATGTAAAAAGTTATATGACTATTTAAAAAGGATTATATTGATAGATTAAATCATATAATCTGACAACAATTAAATGTAAAACTTACATTTTTCTGGAGACTTTTGTGAGGATCTGAATGTTTTGGAGAAAAGAACAAGAAAGGAAGAGAAAAAGCTGCTTGTTAAAAAAAAAGAAGACGACGATGCTGTTTGTTACATTATATAGAAATTTTTTGTTTATTTTGAAATCCAAATTGAGAATACCATTGATTTTGTTGAGAAAATCTAGGTTTTCAAAATCGATAATATCTTTGATATTAAAATATAAAAGAACTAGATTACTCTTGCACATAAAGCTTCTAGAAGATCGACACCAAAAGAATAGACGTCAATTATCAGTCTTCCTCTTTCAAATATGAGAGTGATATTGAGAGAAGATTCTAAACAGTAGGTAGTTAGCATATCAAGCTTGAAAGCATGAGCATCACCTCTATTGGTTCCTATAATCACTTGGTTCCCAGTCTTGAGCACTGCTTCTACGTTAAAAAAAGTTGAACAAAAATCAATAGACATATAAGTACCAGACTCCGTTTTTGATACATAACCAAAATAAGAGGCCTCTATTTTTTGTGCTCTATTCTTCTCTAATTCACTTCAAATTGATGGTCGAATATATTAAAATTGGACCAGAGATCAAAAAGTTAAGTAATTGTTTATGGAACAATATCTTACAGCATTGTAAGAACTAACAAGTGATATTTACTAGTTTTAAGCACCGCATCTTAAAGCTTTAAGGATATCCATCTGTTCTTTAATTCACTACAAACAGCCTAAGAATTTGATCAAATGCAAATGAATGTTCTATTTTCAAAACAAATAGTGAAGACTTATGAACTCATAAGTAGAGTTTTACCTCAACGGTGTTGAAGGATCTTTCAAGGTACTCGGTTTCTGACTCAAGTTGATTATGTAAAGCATTGCATTGATCCTCTTGAAGGCAAAAGGAACGTTCAGTAACGCTTTGAGGAATTTCTCTGCAGGTCCTATCTTGGTAGGAGATCCATCATCATCTTTCAACTCTTCAAGCTTCCTCTTCTTCTTTAGAAGGATACATCTTAAGCAAGCATTGGAGAGCTCCGGTCCAAGTGTATCAGAGTTGCTTGATTCATGAACGAGAACATGTTAAGAATCAGTCTAGTCAAACTTCAAACACCAATTTGAGGAATGCTAATGGAATGTTTGCAGTGAATCTGACATGGAAACTTCTGCATAAGCAACAATTAATTGAAAATCATTCACCTTCTACACGACCTTTGCATACTTCATTAGCAGTTACATTAACAGAGTTCTCAGCAAAAACCCAATGTTTTGAGACTTCCTCGGATCAAGAAATCAATTCTCCTACTCGTGCATTGAACAAAGCCTATACTTCCTGTGCCTCTTGGCCTTTAGTGCATCCATATACTTTCATCAGACAGCCTAGAAAAAAATATATCACAAACCGCAGGCCCGACTTAAGAAACACACATAATGCTATCCTTAAATATTAGTTTGTACAATAGAACTTACCGTGAACATGAACAATCTCAACTGTACTTCCTCCATCATCATAGACATGAACAACATGATGGACTCGGGTTGTTATGTTGTTAAACTCTTCCACAACACCGTCAAATCCAGTGCCACCGTTATCGCAACAAGTGTAATATTTTTTGAATAGCATAAAGTTATAAACTCATTCAGAAAAAAAAAAGTTACTTATGAAAAGCAATTCAGATGTGTTGCCAAATTTAAATTAATAATCAGATCTCAAAGACAATGAAAAACTGATTAAATATATGATTCAACCATCATCTCAATAACTCTGAACAAACTTAACTATGATGTGTAAAAACATAGTTATTGAGACAGATTACATGGAAACTAGCTTTCTAATAAGTTAGTCTACAAACCAAGACTAAAGATTTCGATATGAAAATGTCATGTCGCACAAAAGGTACTTGATGTATAAAAAGAAGGATCCACTAACAAAAACGATGATCTGAGCTAATCTACCTTTCAACATATAAACACAACTATATACATAAAAAATACATCAATATGAACTCTTTAGAAATTTAAAACTAACCTTCCGAAAAGAAGCAAAAACGTTCCAAAGCGATAGCAATCGTAAGAGTGGAGAGCCTAAGAGAATGGTATTAATTAAGTGCTTCTTCTCATAGATGGTCACAACCAGATCAAAAGAGACCTATCAATGACAACAGAGGGCAGCTTCAACCAAAATTAACATCAAAGAAGAGATAAAATCTTAAAACACAATCCCGAAAAGAGCTTATAGTGAATGAAACAAGTTGCTGCTAAGCTATAAGGAAAAGCAATCGAAGGAAACTCATGGCTACCAAATCCCCAAAATAGCAAATGTTAGCCATTAATGAAAACTTTGCTGACAACAATTTTGGTACTGCTCGTAAAAGCACAAATACATCCTTCACAATTTACCTCATCATTACATGACAAATAGACCTATGAGAAGCAAAAACACAGAAGAGAATTGATGATTTTAGAGGATTTAACGATGGAAGGAAGTGTAAAATTATTTTTTATTCAATAAATAATTTGGATTTCAGAATCCCTACTGAAAACAAACGATTTGTGTTTGTCGTAAAAAGGCTTAACAATACATCAAAATCAATTACATTAAAATCCATTAAAAATGGTGAATAACAGATGGTTGTATTGTATTCAAAATATGCCACTCAAATACAACGTTGAATAGTAGTGTATTTTAATGTACTTTCTCAAATACAACGTTAAATAGTAGTGTATTTTAATGTACTTTCTCAAATACAACGTTGAATAACGCTAAATTTTACTTTAGACTTAAAATACAACTAAATCCAAAAAAATACAGTCTTTTTAATAACCCACGTAAGTAAGGATCTGGTGGGAATGATGCTATATTAGTAGTTTTAGGTAGGGATGGGCACGTAGCAAATATTCGGAAAATTTGCAATATCCGTAATCCGCTTTGTATGAACCAAATATTTGATTTTGTGATCCGCTTCGATCCGAAAACTTTCGGATATCCGAAAACTCAGATATCCGTTTTTTTTCAAAGATCCGCGAATAATACGCTCCGATCCGTTTTACAAATATTAATAAAATAAAATACATAAAAATTACAAGAATAATGTAGAAATATGAGAAAACAATGCCAATNGAATAATGTAGAAATATGAGAAAACAATGCCAATATGAAATTCAAAACTTAAAATGAATATTTTATCAATATAAATCTTTTAAAAAATACAAATATAACTTTTAAACA
>OVBA01006008.1:0-18170 GCA_900406435.1 Lepidium aucheri
TTTATAGGGTCATTTGCATAACCCTAATGGTCAAACCGACCTAAGTCGGTCCACTAGAAATCTTGCCCTCGGAGTCCTTGCGCGAGCTTTGGCACCGAGAAGTGGTTCTGATCTTTGCCCTCAGGAGTTGAGGCCGAGTGAATAGTCCGAGTGTAATGGATTTGTCTCACCTCGCAGCGATAAGTTGAGGCTGGTGACTGAGGTATCTTTTCCCGAGCGTTTCGAGTAGTCCTCACCTGCGATCTGCAAGGTAGCAATCCGAGTTTGCATGACTTATTTTTCCTAGCAGCTGATCCAATCATCCTTAGCTCCATTTTTAGCTCCTTTTCTGCTCCTTTACCTAGATAAATTCCAAAACTCCAAATGCAAATGCAAAAAGTGCAAAACTAACCTAAACAGACCTAAGTGCACGGAAAGTTTAGCTAAGCGGTGCAAAACAACCTAAAATAAGACTCTAAAACCTTCAAAAATCACACACATCACCCACATGTGGATTACACCCTAGCTTACACAAGTACTCGTTGGATTAGATGTTCCCACTTTGTGTGCAGTTTTCCAGCTTAGATCATTGCACTTGCTTGAAGCCAAGCAAGATCTAAGTTTGGGCGAGCTGATGTGTGTGATTTTTGATAGTTTTAGAGTGTTATTTTAGGTCACTTTGCACTCATCTAGCTAGAATTTCTTTGCATTTAGGTCCGTTTATGTTAGTTTTGCATTCTCTGCATTTGCATTTGGAGTTTTGGAGTTTTGGAGTTTATCTAGGAAAAGAGCAAAAAAGGAGCAAAACTGGAGCTAAGGAGAATTGGAGCAGCTGCTGGAACTTGTAAGTCAAGAATGATCGTGCACCCTCGGATCACTACCTTGCAGATCGCAAGACGAGGAATACCCAGAACGCTCAACAAAGGCCACCTCGGTGACTTACCTCAATCTATCTGCTGCGAGGGAAGACCAATGCGAAACCAAGACACATCTCTCTTCACATCAAATGTCACACTCGGAGCCACAACTCAGATAAGAACCACGAGGACAGAGAAGTGAAGCGTTCCTCGGTGCCAAAGCTCGCACAAGGACACTAAGGGAAGTTTCACTGAGTGCCTAGTTGATCAACTTAAGTCGGTTTGACCATTAGAGTTATGAGATTAACCCTATAAGTACCCCCTAATGACACTCTTATCATTTTTATCTGATGTTTCCCTGAAAAACTCTCTCTATTTTTATTGTAGTTTTCCTTTATACTTGTTTAAGGTTGGTACTCTTTGAATGTTTATGAATTGAATGAATTAGTATTGCTTTGATCTTCATCTTTTCTTTTTGCAATTTTCTTAAGCTTTTACTTTACTTATGCAATCTAGATCTTCCCCGATCCTCCGCCGTCACAAAATGAGGAGTGAGTAGATCCCTTTGGATCTCGAGGATGGAAAGATCGGAGGTGAATCCGTTGATTCCATCGCCTAGCTAACCGATCAAAACTCCGATCTCTTCTAGTGAGGATAAGCTTAATGCTGTCTCTCCCTGATCAAGAGAGATCTGATTTGGGCCTATGACAGAAAGCTAGTGCTAACGGGAAGGGGGATCATGTGCCTTGCTAGTGATGGCTTGATCCGCCAAAGAGAGATCTAGCATGTGGATCGGCCATTAGACGAGTTGGGATTTGTTTTATGCGTTTGGTTTGGCTTGATCACGGCGAGAGTCATAATGGATCAGCCAATCCGGATAGAGATCCTCACCGCGAGAGCAGGCCGATCTAGCCAATATCCCGGTCTAGAGATCGCTCAAAGAATCCGGTGAGTGGGATCGGCAAGTTTGTCGCCGATCAACCTCCTTATCCTCTTGATCCTTTCTCCTTGAATAGCTTAATCCCTAGTTTGCATTTCTTACTCTATTTTTGTTGCATTTCTGTGTTTAGCAAATTTAAATTATGTTCTGTTTTTGTCTTTAGTCTATTTTGTCCTATTTGCTAGTTTGTGAGCTTAGAATATTTTTAGGATCTATCATTGTGACAGGATGCTAGATTAACATGAACTAGGATCTGGTATTAGATAGGTTGTTTATAAGCACTTCCGAGTATTTGTTCGACAAACCCACTCTACTCATGTCCATACTCTATGATTTGATAGAAGAACCGCTAAAAACCCTTTTATCATCAACCTTGACCCATTTTTCTTAGGCCTTTTTTGGACTTGTTGCCCTAGTTTTCTTCTTATAAATACTCTAGTGTTGTCACAAACAAAAAGGACATAACTTCTTTTTTCAGTTTCGATTAAAGCATAGTTTTTAAGAGATTTCTTTGTGTTCTTAGGATCATCTTCACCCATCCATAGGATCATCTTGCTTTGTTGTTCTTAGTTTTGGAATGAAAGAGTAGTGAATGTTAGATCTAAAAGTTTAATGATTGAATCTTGTGCTTAGGTTACTAGATCTATTGATTCATTCACTTAGAATGAGTTTAATGCTAGATTTGAGCTGTCAACTCAAAGATAGAAGCTAGGAAGACTATCCCCAGAGAGGTGCTCAATGAAATTCCCAAAAGACTTTTGTGGGCTTTTTTCCATAGCCTTTGAGAGATGATGCTTTGGGGATTAGTGGTATTCAGCTTGTTTATAATGCTTCTTAGACTTTGGGTTGGCATATGAGAGTTTAGCTTGGTCCTTAGTTTAAGATTGAGGCTAGTACCATAAGAGTGCGTTAGTCTAGGTGATATGTGACTCATGCCCTAGGATGGTTCTTCATTAGACCTTTGCATAGTGATTTAATTATCATTTTCTTGATCAATTGTCTATCTATTAACCTAATGCTTGATTGCTTTTGTTCTTGTTTGTTCATTTTTGTAGTCTTTTAATTTCAACCCCCTCACTTATTGCTACAGCTTAGATCTTCATTTTCTCAATTCTAGTGTACAGATTCTAGATTCTCTTGGGTACGAACCTCAAGTGCTCCACAATGACAAGTTTGTAAAGAGCATTTGTTGATATATTAATGTAATTGACTGTATTTTGAGTATGCAAATGCTCTTCTTCTCATCAATTTTGCACCGCTGCTAGGGAGCCTATGCAATTAGTCATTAGGATTTGAATTAGACTTAATTCTATCACCTTTTTGTTTTGTTTTTTTTGGCTTGGTTATCGACTTTCTTTCCAGTGTTTTTTCTTTTTGAAGGTGCAATCACAATGGGAGAGAGTCTGGCTTCGTTTTTGGCTTCCATGAGGAAGGCTCATTATGAAGCTCAAGATAGAGAGATGGCTTGGAACCCCACAAGCTATCATGATTTTGAAAGCACATCCACTTATCAAGAGGGACTTCCATATGGAAATTATGTTGAAGAGACCGATATGGTTATGGTGAGAGGTGTCAATCTTTGGATATGGAGTATGGTTATGAAGAAGCTAATGGTTATCAAGAAGCTTTTGGTTATGATCAAGGAGTTTATAACTATGAAAACGTTCATAGTTATGAAGGCGGTTATAACTATCAAGAAGCTTATGGTTATGAAGAGGCTTCTCCTTCCTGATCAATGAAAAAGAAGAGATTCACAACTTGCTAGAGTTGATATTGGAAGGACAAAAAAGTCATCTCAAGACTACTCTAAACAAGATGGATGCCATTGAAGATGCTTTGGAAAGAAACTCAAAGGATTTAAGCACTCTAGGGAAGATGATTGATGAGGCTATGTTGATGGATTGTCATGAAGAGAGCCCTATTGTCACTCCATCCACGTCAACAAAGGTTGAACATCCAAGTAGTTTCACTTTGTCATATGCCATTGAGAAGAAGGAGCATAAGCCTTTGAGTTGGGATGAAATTGAGGAGATTGTAAAATCTTGGGATAAAGAGGATAATGAAGCTCAACTCAAGGATTTGGAGACAAGTTCTAGTGATATTAAGGAGTCAGAAGAAATTAGTAAGGATATGATTGAAGATTGCCCTTTGAGTGCACCAATGGATGAGCCTAAGCACTTACCAAAGGAAGGGACATTTCATCTCAACGATGAGGAGATTATAAGGGAACTTGAATTTCTTAGTTGCAAGAGGTATTGGGACTGTTTGATGAGGAATAAAGATACTTGTGAAGATGTTGATGTTGAAAAATGTATGGAAGCTACAAGGGAAGAGTCACATGTTGATAATGAGCTTTCACATGAGGACTACATGCATGTTCAACCAATCATTCAAGCAAGAATCAAGGTTAGAACCTTTAGAAAATGAAGGCAATCTCATCCAATTTCCTTCAAGGAAGGGTATGAAGAAGAATCTTTAAAGGCAAAGCCATTTAGAAGGCATCTCGGTATAAACCTCGCCATAGCATTGGGTATTTATGATCACTGGAAGTTGCCACTCTTTGAGGATGATAGGATGAACGAGTTTAGGAGTTGGTTCTACGATGAGTATGATCCCGGTGATCCATTTGGAGTCATCACTCCTTTCTAGAGAAGAGTAAAAGGAGTCTACTCTAGGGAAACATTTGTGGACAAGAGTCCACACTCCGATCTCATCACCGTATAAGAAGCGGTGCCTTATGCCGAGTTTGAGACAATAAATAAACGCAGTTAGGAGGCACTCCCAAGAGTATCCTTTGTGTATATGCTTTTTATTTTGCCATTTGTTGCTTGGGTTTGGTATGTTTTGGTGTGTTTTGTAGTGGTTTTGATCTAGGAGGCAGGAGAGCTTAAACAAGGAGGTGAATCAAGAGGATTGAGCTTAAAATGAGAATGATGAGGGAATGCTTGACCATTTGGCTGAGAGATAACTTTAATTCCAATCCCTCTATGCATATTGCTTCTACAAGGTAGAAATCACCAATTTTGTATATACTTATAGTTTTTTCTCTTCGTTTTTGTGCATGCATTTTGTTGGGTTCTTCTTTCTTCCATTTACTTTCTTACCGGGACGCTGAGAAGTAAACCTGGAGGAGGGAACCATTTGGTTACTAATGAGCTTTTTAGTTGTTTTTTTGTCTTATTTTTGAGTCTTTTTCATGAATTGCATTTACATGATATTTTTCGAAAATTCATGAATCATATAATTGCATTGTCATTTCACCTTAGGATTGAGTCTTTAGAATCATTTAGGATTGCATGGCAACTTGATTGCCTTGTAAACTAGATGATTCACTTGCTAAGTTCAACACCCTAGATGTTAATTGTTTGATGCTTAAGTTGCTAGTTGAAACTAAGGTTGAACCATGCTTGGAATGTTTGACTCTAGGTTAGGTTCTCTTTGATTAAAGCATGCTTTGTTTTGACACTAAACCTTATTAATTGGAACCAAATTTTGACCTTTAATTGCTGCACTATGCATTGCATTTGAGCTTGAGGATTGACATATACATATTCGAGTCTCTTATACCATTTTACCACCCCTGTGACTCAAATTGCTAATTCATTTTATGGATTAGTCTCCACACCCTAACCTTAGTGTTCGTTCAAGCCCTCATATTTTGTGTGTGTTAGACCTATTTTTGGAAGCGAGCTTGGAAGAAAGTGTTAGGTAAGAGTCGACAATTGTAGCCTCTCATGTAGTTTTGGTTCAAAATTTTTGAACCAAATAGGACTAGGTGGGAATCTTATATTTGGCTCAGAGTGTTTATGTGTATTGAGCTTTAACGGAATTATTTGGAAAGGGTTGAGTAAGTGATAAACAAGAAAAGGTGTTCAATGAAGGATTAGGAGAGAAAGAGTAATGAAAAAAGAAAGAAAAAAAAGAGTCTAGTAAAGGGTTTTGGTTGCATGGAATTGGTTATGTGGTTCAAGGGAATGAAAAACAAAAGATTAGAATCTAAAGGGATTGAAAAAGAGTTTAACCATAAGTCTTAAGAAGTCCAAACCCGCTAGATGCTCCAATAAGTTAAAACCCCTATCCTTAGATTGAAATGAAGCAAAGAAGTGAAAAGTTGATTCAATAAAGTGTTAAAAAGAGTGAGTTATCCTTGTGAGAGAAGGGTTCAATGGGATTAGTTTGTTTTAGGGTTAAGTTTGATTTTTGCATAGGTGGGTAGATGAGATTCTACTTTTGTATGCATAGATTGGCTTAAACTTTTTGCCTTCTTCTAGAGCTCATTTTGTTTTTAAGTGATCCTTGCTTTTTGAGCATTGAGCCTTATAGATGAAGAGATAATTTTAGTCTTTTGACCTTTCCCTAGCCAAGCAAGTTCAAATGGTTTTACGTAGTGTGATTCACGGTTTGAGCTTAATTGAATGTCAAAAGTTTTGGTTGAGTTGAATGCATTGTGTAGGTTAAAATTGAGTTTAGGTTGAGCTTTGAAGATCATGGCTAGATTTTTGAGTAAACTTGGCATTTATTGCATTCTAAAATTACCATCTTGGATGGTGAGCTTAGCATTGAATCATATAATTCTTTGAGTTTTGAGTTCCCGGTCTCAACATCTTCTTCGGGATTGTCATTTGTCTGCTTGAAAACAAGCAAAAAGCAAGTCCTCGTGAGTTGATGTGCATTATTTTATCCTATTTTCCATTACATTTTAATATCATT
Organism: Lepidium aucheri; assembly: GCA_900406435.1. Taxonomy (NCBI): domain Eukaryota; kingdom Viridiplantae; phylum Streptophyta; class Magnoliopsida; order Brassicales; family Brassicaceae; genus Lepidium; species Lepidium aucheri. Next base: position 6,487 of record OVBA01006008.1, read on the forward strand.
TTCACTCATATAGTTGCATATAGTATCATTTTAGAGTCACATTGTGTTTAGTTTGTGCATTATAATCTTTAGGTCATGCATTTGCATATTTTTGTGTTTTTTTGGTATTTTTAGGCGATTGGAGACTTGAATGATGAGTTTTGGAGCAAACAGATTGAAGCTTGCATCAAGGAGAATTGACTTTGAGCTAAAGGGATGAAGCAAGATTGGATTGTAGATTTGAGGACCAAGGAAGGTGAAGAAATTTCAAGTTTTAAAGCCTTGGCCACGACCTGAGAAGAAGAAGGCTGGCCGCAACAAGATCTGCCCGAGGACTCACCCGCGGGAACCAATTCCTCGACCACAGGAAGAAATTCTTGAATGCAGGAGGAAAAACCTCGACAGCGGGAATGCTTCTAGGAATTGCAACGCATCCGGAAACCAACACGTCCCAAGACTGCACCCGATGAACATCCCGTGGATAGCAGAAGCATCCAGACGTATCCAGGGACTCAGCCTCGACTATCCTTGACCGCAAACATACCTGTCTCGACCCAGCCTCAACCAGGCCTCGACCCATCCTCGACCATAATCTCGACTTTGGCTACACCTTCTTGACTCATGTCTCGACCGTTGCTACACCTTCTCTACCCATGTCTCGACCGCAGCTACACTTTCTCGCCCATAAGTCTCAACTGCGGCCAATTGTTCCTCACCCAACCTCGACCAAGCTACTTGACCGCAAGCACATCTTCATGACCCACAAACCACATTTTCATGACCCGCGGACTGCACCAGCTCGAACCATCTCAACCGAACCACTAAAGACTCACCCAACCATCAACTCATTTGGATTGTTTTAGGGGCTTGATCCAGTTTGACTCGAGTAAACCCAAACCCATTTTTTGGGTCCTTTTGGGCTTGTTGCCCTAATTTTCTTCTTATAAATACTCTAGTGTTGTCACAAACAAAAAGGACACAACTTCTTATTTCAATTACGATTAAAGCATAGTTTTTGAAAGAGTTCTTTGTGTTCTTGAGAGAAGAAGACGATTGTTGGAAACTCAAGAGGAAGATGATCTTAAGATAATCTTCACCCATCTATACTATTTGATTCCTTTTCCTTTTCCCTTTATTATGTTATTTCCTTTTATTATTTCATCTTGCTTTGTTGTTCTAAGTTTTGAAACGAAAGAGTAGTGAATGTTAAGTTGATGGTTAGGTCTAAGAGTTTAATGATTGAATCTTATGCTTTGGTTGCTAAATCTATATACTACTTCCCTTAGAGTGTGTTTAATGTTAGATTTGATCTGTTAGGAAGATTATCGCCCGAGAGGTGCTCGAGGAAATTCCTGAAAGACTATTTTGTGGGCTTTTCTTCTTTATCTTTCGAGAGATGATGTTTTATGGTTGGACGATGAAATTCCCAACCAACCATAAAACATGCATATCAGGGTAAACGCCATAACTCTCTAGACCAGGCTAACCCAATTACAAATGGGATATATAACTACTTGTGATACAAGTAATACAAAAAAGTGAAAACCCATGATGATGACTCTCCCAATAATAATGTTCTTAATAGTGAATCAAATGAAGATATGGTGACTTTTCTTAAGCCACCTGTAACTCAATAAGTATACTAAATTGGAACTGTAAGGGTTTGAGGAGTACACTGACACTTTGACATCTCAAGAAAATATGTAAGACATTATTTCTATACTACCCATTCCTCATTGAAACTAAAAATAGTAAAGAATATGTTCTTCAAGTTCAGCAATGGATGGAATATCATAGCTTGTATATTATGGACCCAATTTGTCTCAGTGGGGGTCTAGCAGTTTTTTGGAAGACTAAAGAGGATTTGGAGGTTTTACAGGGTAATGTAAATATAATTGACTCTAGATTACGGGTTGGAATGTATAGGATTTTTGTCTCTTTTGTTTATTGTCAGCCAACCCCTCAGCAAAGGCCGCATGTTTGAAAACAACTAAGTGGAATTAATAGCACTCGAGCACTGCTTGGGTTCTAATAGGAGATTTCAATGAAATACAAAGCAATAAGGAAAAGGTAGGTGGCATGGACCATCCTCTAAGATCCGCATAATTATTTCGTAATTTTACTGCTCGATTGTGACATGCAAGAGTTCAATAGTTCTGGACCTACCTTTTCTTGGATGCGTCATAGGAACAACTACTGGGTCCAATTAAGGTTGGATAAAGCTTTTGGTAATAGTGACTTATGGCATAAATTCCCAAAGACTCATACCACTTATATGGATATAATGGGATCTGATCATAGACCAATCTGTACCTCGTTTGCTGCTGATAATTATATCTTTTCAAAACGTTTCTTCTTTGGAAACAAAAGTCTAAAGGAAAATGGCTACGCAAAGGGAATGCCAATACTAAATTTTTCCATAAGAATGTCAACTGACAAAGGGCAAAAAACAAGATTAATGGCTTACAAGATGTATCAGGCAGACTGCAATATCTGGAGGGATCAAAAGGTTCAATAGCAGCACAATACTTCGAAGATCTGTTTCAGTCTTCAGATCCAAGCAATCATCATGACCTGACCCAACATATTTGATGTACGGTTATGACTGAGATGAACACTACCCTCATGGCCCCTCTAACCCCTTAGAAAATTAAAGAAGCGTTTTTCAGTATCAAATCAGAAAGTGGTCCAGGTCCTGATGGCATGACGGGTTGTCTTTTTTCAACAATACTAGAATATCATTTCACCACAAATTATTTCGGAAATCCAAATGGCTTTTGAGTATGGTTCCTTTCCAGCTGAATAGAATTATACTTATATCAGTCTTAGACTTAAGATAGAAAATCCTAAGAGAATGACTGATTTCTGACCCATTAGCCTCTGCTCAATAACATATAAAATTGTCTCGAAGATCATCACCCATAGATTACAACCTCTTCTCTCTAATATCATATTTGACACATGGGAGCCTTCACCTTAGGTAAATTGATCAGTGACAATATAATGATAGTGCATGAGATCATTCACCACATCACATCTGGACGAACGGGGCATTCTAAATTAATGTTGGTTAAAATGGATATTGCTAAAGCCTATGCATGCATGGAATGGTCTTTTATTCAGAGGTCCTGATGCAGTTAGGATTTCATGAAAGATGGATTCAAATGGTAATGTATTGTATCTCCTTGGTGTCCTATAATATACGAATCAATGGGTAGGCGCATGAACTGATAGCAGCCACGCAAAGAAATTAGACAAGGTGACCTAATTTCTCCTTACTTGTATATTCACTGTACGGAAGCCCTTACTAGTAAACTTAACTTCCTTGGTGCACAAGAAATTCTGTCTGGTATTCAGTTCCATAGTACGGGACCAAAAATTAATCACATTTTGTATGCGGATGATAGTCTTTTTGTGTGTCAAGCTACTATTTAGGAAGCATTTGCATTGAAGGAGTGTTATTAATGTATTCCCAAAATTCAGGTCAATCCATAAATTTTGACAAATTAGTGATCACTTCTGGATCTATTAAGGCTGACTCCAAACAACAGATTCGAGACATTCTTAATATCCATTTTTCCCATGGAATGGGTAAGTATCTTGGAGTCTCGGACTCCTTCAAAAGGTCAAAAGAATAAATCTTCCAATTTATAACGGATAATCTCAAACTAAAGACCACTAATTGGTTCAAAAAAATCTTATCTACTGGATGGAAGGAAATTATGATGAAGATAGTGGTTATGGTCTTACCAATGCGATGTCATTCTTTAAGCTCAGTAAATCCCACTGTAAAAAACTAACAAGCTTGATGAAAAACTACTGGTGGAATAACGATCCGGAAAAAAAAATTCCATGGATCTCCTGGAAATAAATGTGTAAGTCTAAAGACCATGGTGGACTGGGTTTTCGAGATTCTGAAAAATTAAATACAATCTTATTGGCCAAACAGGCTTTGAGACTTCTGCATTGTTGTGACTCGTTATTTGCAAGGACTTATTGTTCTATCTATTACAACAACACAATCTTTCTAAATAGTTCATTAGGTCACAAACTTTCTTTTGGGTGGAGAAGTATACAGGAAGGGAAATGGCTCCTCACTCAAGGCTTCATCAGAAAAATTTGAAATGGGCTTAACTCATATGTTTGGACCACCGAATGGATAATGGATAAGATACCGCAGATTCTTGTTAGTAAAGAAACAATCTATAACATTGATCCAAAAACCGCAAACTTGTTGCTAGCCTTTGGTTGGAACTTGGACTTACTATGCACTACATTTCATGTCTCTGAAATAAAAAGGATTTGTGCAATTCACCCTTCTATCGACAAAAATGATGATTGGATTTGGAGTTTTAGCAGGTTAGGTATGTACTCTATAAAAAGTGGTATTGGCTATGTAACAACATCAATGCTTCTGGATCTTTACAACTGCCATTAAACACACACCATGAAAATTTACGAAACGAGCTATTTGGAAGACCCAAGCCCCCAATAAAATAAAAAATTTCATGTGGAAATCGTTTTCGGGTGCGTTGGCGGTCAATTCCCAACTAGCGACGAGAACAATAATTTCATCTGCCATGTGTCAAATTTGTGGAGATGTCTCGGAAACAATCAATCATATGATCTTCTTATGTCACCCGACAAAACAAATATGGTGTCTGGTTAACTTTCCGACTCCTACATGGCTTTCATGCTACTTCACTAACCATGAATTTTAGGCATCTACTATCCACCAGCAAAAATCTCCATGTCCCGGGTGATATTAGTTATCTTTCCCATCGATCCTTTGAACTATGTGAAAAAATCGGAATGCCACCATAATCTAGAATACTAAACTAGATATTAGGTTGGCCTCTAAAGAATGTATAGCGGACTCCAAAATATGGTTCAAATTGCGACTTAAACACGCTATCCAGATGAAGTGTCCCATAAGACAACCTCTAATTTTCCCGATCAACATTTCTAATGGCTCCAAATTTTTAGCCTAGTGGAGCACTATATGGAATAAAAATTCTGACCTACATGGAGGGGCGTGGATTATTAAGAACACCATAGATAACAGCTTTATACATGCGAGATATACTCTTCATCTCACAGGATCAAAATTTAGCCTTAAGCTAAAGGGTCTGCTGTGGCTTCTACAAAGCATTAAGGATTTCCATTAATCGTTAGTATCCATCATGATTACTAATCCTGCTATACAACAAGTTATTTCCACACCTACGCTTTGGCCAAGATACTCTCATCAATTTATTAAATCTCTACAAGATCAATTGGTAGAAATCTCATTTCAGATCATTCCATGACAAGGTAATTCTTGGGCTTGCAAGATTGCTAGAAGCGTTATTATGAATGATCGATTCACTGATTATATCAGCTGTGCTTTACCTAACTGCCTCCTTAACTCCCCCACCATTCGTTAATCCCAAGCTAAGTCTTTTATTCCCCTCTTTAATCATCGACCATACATTTACTTCTTCTCATTAATATCTTCATCATTAGTTATTCACTATTGCATTATTAACCTTATTTAATCCATGATGGGCTTATTCTTTAAACCATTAACTCCACTTAACTCAAGCCCATTTACTTACCAATCATTGCTTTTCACCGTAGCACACCATTAAAATATCCTCGTTTCTCAAAAATCCATCCACTTGTCACGCTCAACCCCTTTGTCAACCTACACCACTCTCTTATATAGCCTACATCATTCCTTTTGCGCACTAACAACTATCCCTTTTTCCTGTGATACAAGTACACATATCCACTTCTATCTTGTTGGCCAATCATATGAGATTACCCCAAATCTCGCCAAATGGTTTCTCGGAACAAGAAAGGCGGCGTCGTTTCCATTCCTCTTCCATGCAGTGGTTCGTTTATTGCGCTACACTCAACCCAATCCTTACTTTATCGGTGGATTTATCTGATGATTATGTCTTCCAAAACTTGAACTATTTTGAGGCTTACGGATTCATCTTCTCACATATTTACTCACCTTCTTCTTCCTTCACATCGTGAATAATGGCAGAAAATATATGGGCTGCGGTTTCTCAATTCCATATGGGAAGGAGGGATGATGACATCTACATACTAAATTATGCATACTTTAATCCATTGGAGATGAGTCGAAGAAGCTTGGTGGCTAAACCGGTTAACTACAGCGAGCAAAACCTCATTGACCTAGCTCAAGATCTCCTGAGGCAATGGAAGATGGATACTAGAGTTACGGGAAGGATTGTGGATCACGACTATGTCCAATTCCTTTTTGTCTCTGAAATGGAGCTCATATCAGTTCTTCGCTAGCAACCAATGGATGGTTGGTTGTGTTCCAACGATGGGAACTGAAACGACCCATCCCAAAATTTCTAAGTTTGGGAAGTTCGCCTCACCCAGATCAGACTCAACTTTCATTAAGTCCATTTCGGCTTTTACTTGATCATTGTACATTGTTTAATTCCGTGATTCATCAGAGTTTAAGTCGTGAGTGAATTTAGAGTTTTATAAAAGAAATCGGATCTTTATTAATCAATAAACGGGTTTCTATACAATGATTTGTTTGCACAATAAGCTATTACAATCGTTAGGATCCCTATCTACCCGATTCCCTAACCATCCATCTATCCTTAGTCCTTCAGCCTTGCAGTCCGTCCTCATCCTTCCCATTTGTACCGTCAATTTCTGAAAATTGGGTGAAGAGTAAGTATATACAATATACTTAGTGAATACGGACTATGCACCCCAAACCCAATGCATGCTTATGCATGAATGATCACCAATATTCCGCCCAACCCATCGAATCCATCTTTATCCAACACTTTTGGCGGACATTCTCAAATCAAGTCGGTGATGGCCGAAATCACTCGGTCTCATCAGCCGAGATGTTCACAATGCCGCTGATGGCCTTTAGGACTGGTCTGGTCTATTGGCGTAAGGCGGAATTCGGTTACATACGACTTACGCAACCATTAAGTTCATATAGTTTAAGTAAAAAAAGGGACAAGAGAACTTAAGATCGTAAGATCAATCTAGCAAGCCTAACTAGGCCGTAGGCCATGGTCACGTACTCACCTCTAGGGTCGTGTCCTTGTCGCCCGTGTTCGTTCCCATTGCATCCTTCATCTGGATGTCTTCGCCGTCCGCCATTGCTTCCCAATCCAATCTTCCGATCACTTATTGATCGATTCCCACTTAATCGCCTTTTTCTATCTTTCCCGAGCTTTTATCTGTGTTGTAATGGCTATTTTCGTGATCGTGACTGAATGGGGAAGAAGGGAGGGCGCACGCTCTTTTATAGAGTATGTATGGATGCGTCCATCTGCGGAAAGGTGCCTTTTGGGCGATCGGATGCATCTCTTGGCAGACATGTGCATCCTTTTGGTTAAAGGCACACGTTCACCTCTGTTGCCGAAAAGGTGCGTTGGTTCGCGGGTCCAACCGCATCCACCCGCTCTTTCGATCCATTGGGTCTGCGGGTCGGACCACTACTTGACCGTTGCCCATAACCGTCCAGCTAGTGGACTAGTCAGTTAGGTGGCTCAGCTGGACTATCACTTGGTTGAGCTGATCCAGCTACCCATCAGTTCACCCAGATGGTTTCGAGCTGGCCCAGCTTGATCTTTATTCCTTCCAGCTAGTTGTCAGCTGACTTAAGCTGTTTTTCTGCCCCTTTGGCCCTTTACTCGACCTTCCGCAACGTTTTTCGGATCAAGGCTGGTTCAGGGATGTTACAGGAACCTTGTGAACCGCTTCACTTTCTCTCCACTATCCCTATTTGGATTCAAATCCATGACCTTCCACTCCAATGTGCATCGGCTATGAATACTCGCCTTATTGCTTGATCTTTAAGAGATGTCTTGGAAGTTGATGTTCAGCCCTCATCGCTCACAAGGTCTGCACTTGTCCGAGCAAAAGTCAACATCAACGTCTTCGACCGCTTGAAGTTCTTCAAGATAATTCGATTCCAAAATGGTGAGTGTATACAAGTGTTTTTCCATTACAAAGCCGTCTCTAAATTTTGCCTTAACTGTCTAAAACTCAACATGAGGCGTTGACTTGCAACTACATCCCGCTCTCATTGGACTATCTCATCTCGCCAACTACAAGCAAACAAGAACAAGGTGATTCTTCTAACTCTCTCTCTCTCACATGGACTTCCAAACTCAAGAACATGATGATACCCACCAAGCCAATCAAATAAGGACAGCTACATTCTTCAGCCGGTCAATTGCCGATAGACTTGATGGTCGTACTTCTCTTTCCGACACGATTAGAGACATTTTTCACAGCAATGCGGATTTTGAGAACTATACAGCCACTTTTGATTTGGATCTTGCTACTAATGCTTTACAACAAGATGTTCAAGTGCTCATCAACCGGGAATCTAAGCGCAAATGTTATCCGGACCACTTTGAAGACGAATCATCACACAAGGCTCCACGAACCTATTAATGTCTTGCTCATCAACTCACTTTACTTTTGTTCCCAAAACGCTTTAGGCGTTTCAACTCACCTCTTGGTTCTGCGTTGCTCTATTTCCTTTGATTGCCTTCCTTCTTTTGTTATTAACCTTAAACTAGATTTGGTTATCTTTTATTGCTAGTGCTTGTACTTCTCATTCGTTTCAAGTTTTTAATACTACATTCTCAGTTTTCGGGAAAAAAAATGGTAATTTTTGAACTTAGTTTGTCACACGAAGAGTCCCTATAAAAGCAGTGTCTGCTATTTAATATACATCGCTGGTTACGAATATATTCGTAGTTATACCAAAGAGTATCAAGTTACGATGAGTCAAGGTTTGTAATTATCTTTACTCTTTATATATGTGATCATTTGGATTTCGCTATTCTTCAAGATAATTCGATTCCAAAATGGTGAGTGTATAGAAGTAATTATCTTTACTCTTTACCTGTTCTTTAACATTAATACTGACGATATAATTCTACTTGAGTTTTACGGTTTACTTTTATTTTCTGGTATGCAGGAAAATCTAGTCAGAGAGATGTTTGATAAACATCCAGATCTCACTTTAAATTTCGGTTTGTAGAATCAACAACTAAAGAATGCTTACATGGATGTCCTCCTCAACGTAAATGAGACACTTTGCCATTCCACAGAGAGGCTTCTATGGGAAGACCTAAACAAAGCATACAGTTCGCTTATTGATCTTACTAGAGCAGGCTTGAAACTGGATTGGTTTCATGAGAAATTGTATGAAGGTTACATGGCCTGGATCAGACATCTCAAGGAAATGGTTAAGAAAAAAAAAGTCAACTTTGTCCAAATTGGAATCTGATATTGAGAAAAAGAAAGATGCGGCGTAGGCAACAAGAACTTGAGTTGTGAGTGGGACTTTTAACTTTATGCACTGTTCGATGAGGCTACAATTTTGTTTATTTGTTAACCTTAGAGCTCCATATAAAAGGAGTTTAATCGGTGACTATGAAGTCTATTCTGCAAGTTCAATATATTATTTCTTCTGTTTCTTAAAGAGTGTCATTTTATGTTTTTACACACAAATTAAGTAATAGAACAAAAAGTTATTTGTACCCCTCATAATTAGGTATAATGATTTATTAGATACCACATAAATTATTTTGGTTGGAGGTTAAAAATAGAAAACTTTGTGAAAACTACATTGATATTCTAAAATAACACTTTTTGTGAAACAAATTTTTAAACCTAGAATGACACTCTTTAAGAAACAGAGAGAGTAATATTTAGACAAGACAACTAACATAAATACTTACTCAACACATACATTTAAAGACCTAACACACTTATAGAAAACGTTTTCGAAGACTTACGTAGCACATAGATTTCTATTCAATTTCACGGGTATTTCTTAAGAAAAATAGAAATTCTCTTTGTTTATATTTATTGTCAACCATTGGATCATAAAATTCTCTTTATTAGAACACCATATGAAGTTTTGCATACCAAAAAAAAAACAAAAACACCAAATGAAGTCATCTCAAAATATATGGTTTTATATTAGGATGAAGCTCTATTTCTCCCTCAAGAATAGTATATAACACCAGTTCTCCATCTTTATATATCTACACCAAAGCAAAGTTGGAAACTTATTCTACACGAAATTGTAGTTTAAAAATTATATTCTACACAGCGTGAATTGAGTGGTAAATCGTGATTAAGATTGTCTAAACCAAGACTCGTTCATTTATTTTGACCCACTAGAAACTGAATTTCCCAAATCAGAATAGCATTTCGATATCAAAGAACCATAGAAACAACTAATCCAGAATCGAAGATACGGATTCGAAATCATGTTTGTTTATCAAAATCTTGATATATAGTATATCATTTTCGGAGCTATATAAAGTTTTATATCATGTTTTCGGTTTAATAGTTCAAATTACGATTCGAAGATGAGCAATGTGTCTAGAATATCAAGTGGGTCATCCATCATCACTCGACAAAGAGGAAATGTGGCCGAAATATCCAAGAGATGCTCATGTGGAGCATCCATTGTGGCAAATACATTGAGGCCGGAAACCAATTCATATCAGAGATTCTACCGTTGTTCATTTGCTGCAACTCAAAAGGTAAGTGATCATGAATGATTTGATTTGTTTTGATTTGAGTTTGTTAGTTGATAACTGTTTTATGTTAAAGCTTGCTGATGCCAACCACGCCTTGAAATGGGTTAATGATGTTTTGGTCAATGAAGTCGAAAGATTGGGCAATTTGTTTGATAGAATTGACAAAGACCTAAAAGAGATCACAACAAAACAACAAGAGATGGTGTGAGTTGTGGAATATGAGTTGTGAAGAAGAAAAAAATGAATAATTTACAGTATACACTCTTCATCTATAAACGGTAGAAGTACGTAACTATGCCCTTTAACAATATACATATTAAAAAAGTGACAATATATTAGAATAAACCACAATTTACACTTATTGACTAGAATGAGACAAGTTATGAGATATGAAAATACCATTATTTCTTAAGACTTCCATTTAATTACATGAATGCCATTAGCATGAACAAACAAAAAACATCTTTGATTTATGTACATATCTTCCTTCATTTTAAGGTTTATATATCTACATTCTTACTCTTTCTCAATTTCTATGTACTTATTTCTCTCACTTTTTCACTGAACCCTAAAACATCTCATGTTCTTCCTCTTTCTCAATTTCTTTGTACTCGTCTCTTTTGTTCTCGCTGAACCCGTAGTTTTTTCGTCGGTGTACAAAGTTCTACAAAATTGTTCTTCAAGTAGAGAAGCGATGTCGTTTCGGAAGCGCAAGCAATCATCTTCCTCATTGGAAAACTGACTTCAGGTGAAGAATAAACAAACGAGAAAGAAGCCTAAACGACGCAAATTAAATTATGTTGGTTCAGCTTCCTTGCTTAACAAGCTCTCTAATAGAGCCATTCTGAAGGTGTCTTATTTTGGACGACATGTTCACATCACGTGAGGATAAGTGAAGGCCACGTGATTGAGTTTTGAAACTTAGAGAGGAAGTCTTGAAGAGGTTGTTAGAGATTTGTTAGATATTCAAATTAGAGATAAGGTATATTAACAAACTTATCAAGAGAAGAAAAAGGAAAATATTTTATATGTGATAAGGGAAATCGTGAGAGAGATTTTAGGGCAAGAGGGTTTGTGTAACACCCTAAGCCCGCAAATTCATGTTCAACACATTTTTAGTAAAGCCTTGGGCGGACCTTA
>OVBA01006009.1:0-18169 GCA_900406435.1 Lepidium aucheri
TATATATATATATATATATATATATATATATTTCAAAAATAGTAAAGAATTCATATAAATAAGTCTTTAAAAGCCTAAGTTTAACAAAAGTATAGCGGGTGCCCTTTTAGTTCTTGATTCGGTTCCGGTTTGGATTCAGGTTTGGTTTCTCAGATACATAAATTAAGAACCATTCAAGTATTTTGNGTCGGGTTCTGTTCCTATTTTTCAGATCGATTTTGGTTTGAGTTTCAGGTATCGGATTATATGCCCATGGTTAGTTTCTATTGATAAAACAAAATTATGTTAATTTATATAAATATTAAATTAATAGTACTATTTATAATTTGCCCTAGGCCTCTATAAACTTAGGCACGACACTGTGTTGATGGATGCTTCTTAAAATCTCTACTTATTAAAGTAGAAGTACCTTTAGTGAGAATTTTTAACCAGCAGTTATTTAGTCGAATTACTGTGCTTTAATAGTAGTAAAAAAATTTTAACCAGTAGAAATTTTAACCATGAATTATTTAGCCGAATTACTATGCTTTAGTAGTAGTTAAATTTTCTTAACCAGAGCTACTGTACAAATAGCCCGAACGCAAAAATGAAAAAAAAATAGGCCACCTCCTCAAATATCTCAGCTAGCAGTTCCAAATCCACTACCCACGTTCCAGTTAATCCTCAGAAGCCACAAATTTTTAAAACTTCCACGATTATTTATGTTTGTTACCAACTTCTCTATATAACCATCAACGTTTATTCTTCGACAACATATCTGGTGTTCTGAGAATTTTTGATTCCTAAAACATGAAAAACAAACCATGGAAGGAAATTCCAGAGAAATCAAAGGTTGGTACCTTTCAAACATCATTCTGACATATCATTGTTCAGTTCACTCAAGCCGTTCAAATCCACCTAGACTATCAAAGCAAAGATTCTCCATTCGTGGAGATAGTACTCAGAAACCCATGGTCAATCTCTCAAGTTGATACTAGCCGATGAAACTGTAAGTAAAAAAATTGTAAGATTCTTCATTGTGAAACAATAAACAAAATTATATGCTGATTATGATACATCACATCCTAATTGTTAGGGAACGAGAATTGCTGCAGTGGTCAGAAAAGGGTTGGTTAATAGATTTGCAAACATAGTAAAGGTGGAACAATGGAAGATTATCAAAACTTTCCAATTAAAAAAGGAGTACGGACAATATCGCGCATCGAATCTGTCGTACAAGATCTGTTTCATCCATGAAACCACAGTTTTAGTCTGTGACTCTAACTCTGATGAATCATTTGTTAGACTAGCTAGACTCTATGAGATTCTGTGTGGTGAATTAAAGAAGGAGTTCTTGATAGGTACAGAAGCAAATTACCAAAACTAAATTATAAGTTATTTGTAATATATTTTGATTCCCACAGTTATAATTATTATTTTATGTACTGTTTTCCTGCAGATGTGGTTGGACTGATTTATAAAATTGGGGAGATGGTTGATGTTGCAGTTAATGGAAAACCAACACCTAAACTTGAATTTGTGCTGAAAGATAATGAGTAAGTTTTACTTTGTTATCTTAAATTTCGTAAATTATTAATGAAGTAATGTTGCTGTACTCCTATTGTTACAAAGCATTCAGGGAAAATCAGATTGATTGCACATTGTGGGGGAAATATGCTGAGATTGTGAATGGTGCATGCCAAAATTCGAACAACCAGAGTGTGTACTGTTTGATTCAGTTTGCTAAAATTCTTGAGTACCAAGGTATATTCGAAGTTTTTATTCTGAATTTTGTTGGTTAATATCATATTGTGTAAGGATTGAAGTTCTAACATATTAGTTATTTCTACCCAAATGTTTAACCAGATAAGAGAAGCATATGCAATGCTTTCAATGCGTCTATTGTTAGCACCGACGAATCTATTCCAGAGATAAAACAATTTAAGACTCTGTTAAGTGATACTCATTACATACAACTGTTAATGGCAATTGAATCTATGTTAATTTACTAATCCTAATCATGATACAGCTTTCCTACCGATGCTCTCTTTCCAACTCCGATGTTCTCTACAGCCAAAACTCGAGAAAATACTTATTCAAGCGAAGAGTACTATCTTCAGTTTTCCTACCAAAATTGTTGCTGAATTTTTAGAAACCGAAGAGGTATGCATATTTTTTAAAACTTTTTTATCTGATGATATTCCAGTTTAGTTTTATGGCCAAAGCTCATATACTTACATATGTAAACTTTACTTTGAAACTATTTTCAGGTTGGCAAGTGTCGTGTGTTATGTACAATTATATGAATTGATACTGATTTTGGATGGTTCTATGTCGGATGCAACAAATATCACAAGAAGGTTTACAGAGAAACTCCAAACGACACCAATAGTGATTTCACTTCAAAGACTCCAAAATTTTACTGTGAGAACCGTAAATGGATTTGCAAGTCTGTTACTCCTAGGTTAGTATTTTTATAATTGTATTAATTACTAACAAGGGTTTATTCATGAGTATACAATGAATAAAGTTATTTCACATCAATGTTCAGGTTTAAGCTTCACGTTCAAATAAAGGATGACACTGTTGAATCGAAGTGTATGATGTTTGACAAATTTGGAGCTGAAGTTGTTGGCCAAACATCTAATTCTTTACTTTGTGGATTTATGGATGAGGTAACGATACTGTTTTAGATTACATTGATTTGTTTATATTAGTTTGATGATCTAATACTGTGGATTATTTAATATGAGAATGAAGATCCAGAGTCACTACCTGAGCCTCTGACCAACATTATTGGGAAATCACACATTTTTCTGCTTTCTGTTGAACCTAACCTAAAAACATTGCTAAACACGATGATACTTACAAAGTTGCTAAGGTTTTTACAGAGGAAACTATGATAGAAGAAAATAAGAAAGAAGTTGAAGCTTTGCCATCGTGTTTAAATGAGCAGGTGACACGTATACTATTTAATATTGGCTATACTCATAATATTCATTATGATCACATTTCTTCAGTTTACACTAAGTTATTTATATATTTTGATGCAGACTGTTTTACAGTTGACTAATAGTAACGCAACATCAGAGGTAAAAGTGGAGACAAGCAATACTCCTTCCTCAAAGCGTAAGGATAATGAAGTTGGTATTATGGAGGATCAGTTTTTAGTGAACAGAAAACGTTGTGCATTGAACGACGGTGTACAACACAGAGATGTTGCAGGTGATGGTGTAAAATTGGAGATTAAGTCAGATGTTGCTTCTGGTGACCTAACTCCAAAAAGTGTTAAACGTGGAAGGAAAGGCGTAATGGAGTGTAAGAAGCTTAAATTCGATCCGTCAAAGGTCAAGCAAGAAAAGGATGAAAAAGTTAAGAAGGAGAACTAATATGTGTGTTGTCTTCTAAATATTTCTACTAAGTTCTGTTTGGTTATTTCCATTGTTTTTGGAATGTAATCTACTAGGTTGTTTTCTGGTTTGTTTCAATACTTTTCTGCTATGTTAACAAGTACGGTTATTTTTTTCACTTTCAATGGATACTTTGTTTTTCTGGTGTGGTTAAGTTATTCGTGAATGTATTGGAAGTTATTAATTTTTAGTAGGTTCGTGTACAGTTTGATAACTGCACAGAAGTTATTAAAAAAAACTTTAAAGCAACCCAATAAACACATAATCGTGTGTTTTCTTTTGATTCACAGTGTCTTATATTATGTTATGGTGGTTAATATATGCAGGAGAAAATTGTTTGTGTGGTTATGGGGTAACTTTTATTTAAAAAGAAAAAAAATTATACACAAACAAGAAATACAGCAACTGTGGTCTATAAACTTTTGTAATAATAGTGAGCTTGGTTATCTGTTTAATAAGAAGAAGTGTTAAATGAGTTTTCCATAATTATTTAAAAGGGTTTGATGTTTCCACAACATAAGTGTAAACCGCCATAACGGTTCGTGTTCCACATTTTTGTCTTATTAAACTAAGGTTGTCATTACTTTTGTTTCACAACACATAATTACTCCAACTCTCTCTGTTTTTAAAAATGTGGTTTTCAAAAATATTTAAAAGGTTATGATGTTTCCACAAGTAAATTAACCGCCATAACGGTTCGTGTTCCACATTTTTGTCTTATTAATCTAATGGTGTCATCACTTTTGTTTCACAACACATATTCTCTCCAACTCCCTGTTTTTTTACCGGATTCCTTCTCTCTTTAAACTTGTCCGCGTTACAGTTTTTTTCCTTCATTCCAAATATGTCGAACACCATGAAATATAAGTCTGTTACTGAAGAATCGATCCTATTCTCATTGACAGATGATCTACATTTAAAAATTGTGCACCTAACTGGCCAAACTTCTTTGTCATCTTTTCTAAATTTTTTAGCAACATGCAAAAAGGTTAAAGAAATATGTGATGCTCCTTCCATTCTCTCATCGCTTTCACTTAAAGACATCAGATTTGTTCCCTACTGACCAGAAATGGAGCAAGCTACTAAAAGGTACAAAAACTTGTGTGATAATCAGAATCCTGAGGCATTATACCGTTTAGGTGTATCTTACTTTTTTTTTGAAGACAAATGGGATTTGGGGCTTTCTTTACTACGTGAATCTTCTAGGCTTGATCATTGTGTTGGAAAGTTTTTATTGGGAGTCCTGTTACTACATATTGGTGGGATAGGGAGAAAAGAAGGGATTGAACTTCTTTCGTGTCATATCAAGCCATTAGTGTCAACTACACTCCATGGTATCTTTGATTTCATTTATGCTCTGGATGAGATTCTTTGGGGTCAATGTTTACATGTAATACATGATTTGAAGTCAAAATTCCAACCTGCAAGTTGTGTTTGTGACGGTAAGACAAAGAATTTCTTTGATGCTGAGAATATGTGGCTTAATTTTGGTGCACACACTGATATAAAGACAGATGAAATGTGTCATCAATTGTTTTTGGAATTGTATTGTTAGAGCTTCTTTACGTGGTTGGGATTTTAATGGTGTAATACAACTCTGAATGTTTTACAATTTGTTTGTGTCTATTTCAAAGTTTATGTACTTTGTATTGATACTTATCATTTTGTATATTTCCTACTATTCGAAAACAGATTACCTATGTTAGTAGTTTGTAATGTGTGTTGTTATTTAGCTTTTGTTCTTTCTTTTTTAAAGTACAAAATGTTAACCAATATTATTTTACAGATGACAAATAAAATATTGTCAGAAAGAAAGAAATAATAATTTAACGCACAATGCTATAAGATTTTACATTGATAGATGTAGTGATAATATACTTTACTTCAGATTGATATAATTTTGAAAATGTAAACTTTGATTGTATAAGATTAAGTCAGATGTTGATTCAAGTGACCAAATTCCAGAAAGTTTTAAACGTGGAAGGAAAGGCTTAATGGAGGGTACTTAAATTCGATCCGTCAAAGGTTAAGCAAGAAAATGATGCAAAAGTTAAGAAGGAGAATTAATATGTGTGTTGTCTTCTAAGTATTTTTACGAAGTTCTGTTTTGTAATTTGTATTGTTTTGAGAATTTAATCTACTTGGTAGTTTTATGGTTTGTTTCAATACTTTTATGCTTTGTTTACATGTAATATTATTGTCTAAGTTTCAATGACTACTTTTTTTTCCTGGTGTGCTTAATCTATTCACGAATGTATTTGATATTATTAAACAACCATACAATAACGATTATGACATTTGTACAAGTAAACTTACTTGTGATTTCTTCCTCTGTTACTTTTTCGTTTTTCCAAACTCTCTTTCTGTTGATCTGCAATCAAATAACTATAGGTTGTATAGTAGTGTAGATAAATAAGTGATTTGAAAATGAAAAAGTTTCTAAAGTGGTAAACTATGGAATAATATGTTGAGTAAACCCTGTTGATACGATGAGAAAATTATTTTTACACATAAGCTTTGAAGCACAACTGTATGAATTGAGAAAGCGATGAACACATTACAACAATATGAAGAATAACTGAACCTATTCATTGAACCTAGACACATCATCGTTGTTGAGATGACTTAGGATATCGTTAAAATGTCATTACTATTATGGTATTTTATTTACGTAGCTGTCTAATTTTGGCAGTTTAATCTATACATAAGTGACTCATCTTTTTTTGAAATAAAATACGATATCGTTTACATTACTTTACTACTATGGGATTTAATATACGTAATTTTCAAAATATGGCAGTTAACTGCTGATAGATTTTCCCCCTAAAAGTCTCAGGACCAAAAAAATTTAAATTTTGATCAACCAGAAAACTTAAATAGGCTTTTGAGCACACTTAGAAGTACAATTATTTTCATAGCTTGAGGATATCATGAAACAAAGTAACTTCTGTGCATAAGTAACATACCTCTACCTGTGAAACCACATCTTCTTCGTTCCCTCTGATAAGGTAAATCTCTGAATCTGTAAATGGTTAAACTTATCCGTCTACAGAAAGGACATTACCATGTTAATTATTTACTACATTTGAAACTTTTGTTTGGAAACTATGTAATATAATGTTCCTACTTCTGAAGTACTACCTTTACTCTTTGAACCCCAGCTACTCCAATTTTTGATGGATTACGACCTTGATTCAGAGGACTTTGAAAATGGCGTTTCTGATAGAGGTATAAAACAAGAGTTAAAACACATTTTCATTATAGTTTATTGGGGTAATAGAACAAAAATATGAATGTTGTGTGACTATTAATCTTTACTTGTAAAAACAATATAATGTGATGATGATCTGGAATATGACTGTTCAACACAAGATGAAGCGTTAGATCTTTCAGACACTAAAGAATTTCGAAAAGAACAACAATCAAATGTTCGAGAAGAACAATTAGCAGAGGCTAGAGTCAGAATTGATATCTTAATAGCGATAGACAAAGTTGTTACTTCTATATTTGGCCCTAATGAAAAAGATAAGTGTTCGAAATATAAACCTTCTTCGTCCAAAACAAATAAGCGAAAGCTTGGAAACGAATTCAAAGGTTACTATTTAAATTACAAAGAATCTGGATGTGATGTTTTTTTTAGATGTAATAACGTATCTGATTGATTGGCAGGTTATAATGACCATGGTGATCCAAATTATAGCTGTGAATTTTGTGGTGCTCTTTTTTGGTATGATCAACGCATCAACAAGAGGAAACGGGCAACGAAACCCATTTATTCTGGATGTTGTTTACAAGGCCAAGTTAAGCTACCTTTCCTTAGAGATTCACCAGAATTATTGTGGGCTTTGGTAACCAATAATGATGAAATATCTAGACATTTTCGTGACAATATTAGAGCCTACAATATCCTTTTCGCTTTTACATCTATTGGAGGAAAGGTTGATAGATCACTTAAGAGAGGTCGGGGGCCACAAATGTTTGGTTTGCAAGGATAAAACTACCATCTTATGGGTTCTTTGAAATCGAAACCAGGAGACTATGCAAAATACTCACAGATGTATATTGTTGACACAGAAAATGAGATACACAACCGACTGAATGTTATGAGGTTAGAGAATCTATAATTGTTTTATCTTTTACTGTCTTTAAGTGAGGGATATCAAATATTAATTTTTGATTTTTTTATACAGCAAAGGGAAAGTTGATTCTAAGACAAAACCCAGAAATAAATTCAAGGCTGAAATTATTGAGATGATCATAAAGCTTTTGGATGAGCTCAATCCACATGTTAAAGCATTTAGGTGTGCTCAAGACAGGTTCAATATCGATGACAGACCAGACATAATCTCAAAGATGTTCAAGATAAAGCTCGACACCTTACTGGATGATTTGACTAAGAAGCAAATGTTTGGGAAGAACGTTTCTGGTACTTTTTAAACAAGCTCTAATCGTTTTTAGTGATTTAGTTCTTATATTTACTTTTATATACTTACAGATTGATTTTCTTTTCCAACAGCAATGTACACCATCAAGTTTCAAAAGAAAGGTTTACCGCATGTACATATACTGTTATTCATGGCGACATGACATAAGATGTTAACCACAGATCACATTGATAATATAATATCAGCAGAGATCCCAGATAAAGTTAAGAAACCAGAATTATATGATGTTATTCAAGATTGCATGATTCACGGTCTATGTGGTCATGCTAATCCAAATTCACCGTGTATGGTTGAAGGAAAGTGCACAAAATTTTTCCCTAAGCAATATTCAGAGCATTCAACGGTGGATAATAAGGGGTTTCCAGTGTATCAAAGAAGAGATACGGGCAGGTTTGTTGAGAAAATGGGTTTTAAATGTGACAATCGCTACATTATTCCGTACAACAAGGTGTTATCATTTCGGTATCATGCTCACATTAATGTTGAATGGTGTAATCAATCCTGCTCAATCAAATACTTATTCAAGTATGTGACTAAGGGACCTGATCGTGTTACTGTCGCTTTTGAACCAACCGGTGTCATTGTCATACTGATCAAATAATAGATACCGTTGAGAGAAATGAAGTTAAGGACTGGTTTGATTGCAGGTTTGTATACTTTCTCTGTTGCACTAAATCAATCAATTACTGCTATTTAATCTGTTATCCTATTTTTAGCTAAATAAACCTGTTTTGAGTGTATTGTTAAAATCAACCACACTTTCTCCCTTTTGACATAAAATACGGTGACATTATGTCAAGGCCTAAGGATAACACAATGGTTTATTGTTTTATTTTTCAATAGGTACGTTTCTGCATGCAAAGCTGTGTGGAGAATTTTTGGTAATGATATTCACTTCCGATCCACTCCTGTAATTAAATTGTTTTTTCATGAAGAAGGCAAGCAACCTGTTTACTACAAAGAAGATGAAACAACTGATGTTATAATTGGTAAATACAAAGAAGGAAGAACACAATTTTTGGCTTGGTTTGAGGTAAACAAGACTGATGCGAAGGCTACATCACTTTTATATGAGGATACCCAATTTTTATACATGGGATCAGAAGAGTAAGGTGTTTAAAAGAAGACGAAAAACAAACAGTTTTGCAGTTGGACGTATCAACTATGTTCCTAAGAAGATCGAAGAAGCATATTATCTAAGAATGATGTTGGGTCATAAAAGAGGTCCTACGAGTTTTAAAGAGTTGAAAACAGTTAACGGTGATGTTCATGACACCTACAGGGATGCATGTTTCGCATTGGGGCTGCTAGATGATAACAGAGAGTACATTGCGACTATTGAGGAAGCAAGTTTAATGTCATCCGCTCAAAATACTAGAAGGTTGTTTGTGAATTTGCTTACATCAAATTCTTTAACCAAGCCTGAAGATGTTTGGGATAGGACATGTATGTTTTAATCTGATGATATCACTTATAAGCTACAAAAAGAGAAGAATAATCCGGGTATTGAAGATTTCATAGTTTTGAGCGGCGACTATATAATTTGTTATATGTCAACATGTGTTATAATAACTTCAAATATGTGTAAAGGTTTGGAGTTAAGTGATGCAGAAAAAAAAGAAGTACACTCTTCAAGAACTAGAAAAACTGCTTGCAAGTCATGGAACCTCACTTGATCGATATCCAACAATGCCACAGTTAGTTGTTACTGAAGATGATTGCGAAAATTAGTTAATTGTTGATGAGAGAAAGTACAACCAAGCTGAACTGTAGAGGTATCTTGAAGAATGGTTACCAAAGGCTACTGTAGAACAAAGAAAGATTTATGATGAAATTCTAGATGCTGTTATAAATGACAGAGGTGGATTTTTTTTTGTTTTTGGTTTTGGTGGAACCGGAAAGACATTTTTATGGAAGCTCCTATCAGCTGCTATACGATCAAGAGGGGATATAGTTCTAAACGTGGCTTCAAGTGGAATAGCTGTGTTGCTTTTAGATGGTGGAAGAACTGCTCACTCTAGATTTAGTATTCCAATTAATGTTGATGAGTCTAGCACATGTTCCTTCACAAGAGATTCTGATATAGGAGATTTGGTTAATGAAACTAAGTTAATCATTTGGGATGAGGCTCCAATGACTAGCAAGTATTGTTTTGAAGCGTTGGACATAAGTCTCAAAGATATAGTTAGAAATCCGGATAAGAAGAATAAACATTTTGGTGGCAAAGTTGTTGTTCTCGGTGGTGACTTAAGACAAATTTTGCCCGTGGTGAATGGTGGAGGAAGACAAGAAACTGTGTTCTCTACTATCAATTCATCTTATTTATGGGAAGATTATCAAGTTTTGGAGCTAAGTAAGAACATGAGGTTATTGGCAGATATTAGTGACGACGATAAACAAGAAATAGAGGCGTTCTCTGATTGGCTTCTAGCTGTAGGCGATGGGAGACTTTCCACACCAAATGATGGTGTTTCTGATATTGACATTCCGGAAGAGTTTCTAATTGGTAGGGTTTCAGATCCGATTGAGTCAATAATTGAAGTTGTTTACGAAATTGGTATTTTGGTAAATCACTCACCACAATGGTTTAAGGAGAGGGCAATCTTGTGTCCCAAAAATGATGATGTTAATACCATTAACAACCTGCTGCTTGATAGATTAAATGGTTAGTTTTATATATATCTTAATTACACTATCTGTTTTCACTGAGTATCAAACTGTAATCTTAACTCATGTACATTACAATTTATTTATTTTAACTGTAGGTGAGGAAAAAACCTATCTGAGTAGTGATAGCATAGACCCTACTGATCATAAAGCACTGAATAATCCTGTATATTCTCCTGATTCTTTGAACAATGTCAGAGCTTCTGGTCTACCTAATCATTCTCTACGGCTAAAAGTTGGATGTCCTATTATGTTGTTAAGAAACATTGATCCGAGTGGTGGTTTGTGCAATGGTACTAGATTACAGATAACGCAGATGGCAGATCATGTTCTGGAAGCCAAAATTTTAACCGGGAATAAGATTGGGGAAAAAGTTCTAATATCACGAATGGTTATCTGTCCTTCGGATGCTAAAATTTAGTTCAAATTGAGGAGAAGACAGTTTCCACTAATGGTTTCATTTGCTATCACGATAAACAAAAGTCAAGGATAAACTCTTAAACATGTTGGGATCTATTTGCCTAAACCTATTTTTTCTCATGGACAACTTTATGTTGCATTATCTAGGGTTGATTTGAAACGAGGTATGAAGATTCTAATCACTGACAGTAGAGGAAAACCAATGAGGAAGAAAAGGAATGTTGTTTTCAAGAAGGTGTTTAGAAATGTTTATTAGATAATGCTATGTTGTTGTTTAGTATTCTATATTTTCCTTTGTACCTATAATGCTGACACTTTTGTTATTTGAAATCAGTTAAGGTTTATGTAGTTATACTTTTATCACAGTGTTATTTGATTTTTTAAGAGCTGGTAAATTTAAATAAGATTGAGTTATTTCTAATATAAAACCATTACTGTGGAAAATTTTTATGTTAATAATTGTGAACTTTTTGGAAACGCAAGCAAAAGTTTGTGTTGAATGGAGAGAACTAACCTGTTGTATTCCACTCATAAACTTTGAAGTCCGATTATTTAACTTCTAGCTTTCTAGCATTGTGTTATTATCTGGAGAGAGTGATATAAAATGTATTAAGTCGAAACAAATAAACTTAGAGATATGTGAATGTAAATAAATTAAGCTAAATAAATGGATTTACAATGTTATAAAGAGATACAAAAACTTACAATGCTGGACGTTGTGTTTTTGGAATTCTGAATTGATGATCAATGTTGCGAATTACCAACTTGATTCATATCCTTGTGGGTTATTCGCATCCTCTGTACATATATCTGAAAACAAGATATCTATCATAAACTTCCAAACAGAACAACTGGTAATTGTGTTTATGCTAGGAATTGTATTATAGTTACATTTTATTTGTAGATCCTAATTGCATTTTGGAAGCTGTAAATTTTTTCCTTTTGCCTTATGTTATCAAATTCAGTAGTGTAGAAGTAAAGAATCACATTGACATATGCCTGTATCTGTAAATGTAAACTCTTGAATTCTATTTGTTTATGTTTATTACGATATACAGTTCTTAATGGTACGTATGTTAATAACAAAATACAATTCTTGCATAGTTTTCATATTTTAAATTATTTAATACTAAATACGTAATGGTACGTAGGTTTTCAATATTGACCACATACAATAACATTTGGTTTAAATGTGGCGTTATACGTAGATGTGCTTAATGTTATTTTGTGTGATAATAATTACTTTGTTGAAAAGATAAAGCATTATTACATTTACGAACTTCAATCTAACACATTTCTATTATTATCCATGAATACCAATACTCGAAGCAGTCTAAGAAAATATTATGTGCTGAACATGTTGAATAAACACAATCTAGTATGTCTCCTATTGGGAAATCATAGGTGTCAAAATAATTTCCCAAACTCGGTGGTCCTATGTCGTCAATATTTTTCATTACACTATTTGCTAATGCTACCACACCTTCAAGATGAAGCACCAACGGTAATATAGATAACGCACTCCTTCCTTCGGCGTACTTCCCACCACAAATTGCGAAGATTCCATATGCAAATTTTGCGGTAACTAACTCTTCTGCTGCGGATTTCATGAGGTTTAAACTATGTTCTGATGGCTCATCACTCACTGCAATTTGTAATCCTTCCAGGTATCTAGCTGTTGGGTTTTCTGCTACAATGCATTTTTTGAAAAACTTGCGGTACACAGAGTCTTCTGTTGCAAGCCATGGTTGTAATAGGAATTCGTGTAGATTTGCTAGCTTTAGGCATTCTGTGTCAAATGCAGTTTTTGCTCCTACATTACCACTTGCTATAAAAGGACTAAGACCTCTAAACCCGTTTGCACTGACACATTTGATAATTTCATGTAATACTTCATTTGGAAGAGAACTCATTCTCCAAGTATTGTTTATAAATTTTTAAGTAAGCTCTTTTGTTTCACATTCACTATAACATATCTATTGTCAATATGGAAGAGGTGGTTGCTCTTCACGTTTTGTGAATACACACGACATGAATAGTGGGTTTTGTTTGGCCAATCATGGTATTTATTTTTTTTTATTAAAAAATATGTTTAAGGCTAAGTATCTAAAATTTGGGTCTATTAGTACTAATTTCCTAAATACCCAATTACAGTAATGTACACTAATCTATAAGCCCACAGTTCAAACCTATGTTGTGTCCCGCATGATGGCAACAATCTCGCAACTTGTGTTTTTGATGTGACTTTACAGCTTTTTCTGTAACGTGTTTCAGTTTTCAAACAGACTTTAATATTTGAACGTTACAGTGAAAATTGGAATAATAAGTGCAGTTTGTTTTGTTTCTATCTAAACTACGGTGTACTGTGTTTTTCTATTCACCAACAATGATAACAAAAATTGCTAAGACTTCAGGTTTGTCGTTTACATTTGCTGTTTGCTTCTCTATCTTCGTTTTATTACTACACTAACAGATTTTATTAATTAGGTGAAACTTTTGCATCTGATGATGAAGCGTAAGATTGGATTGTGTTGGAGTGTGGTGATTTGATTACCATCATCTATTATACTTCATCTATCGTTTTTTTTTCATGTATGTCTCATTCCTATGTGAACTAAGTAAACAATGCTTTCTATTTGTTTGTAGTACTCTATGAAATTAAAACAGTATCTCTCAATGTTTCCTAAGTTATTTATGTGTTTTGGGTACATTCTTCCGGATTGCAATTATAATTCTAGGCCTTTTTATGTTAATGTTTACATATTGTGTACATGTTAATAATCATAAGTAATACTAATAGAGAAAAGGAGGGAAATCTGGATTCAACGGAAATTAATTTCAATCCATCTCAGGTTAATCAAGTGAAATGTTCATAAGAGAATATAGAGTAATAATATATCTATTGTCCTTTATATATGTCAACTTATTTCTGTGTAGTATGTTCCCATGTTTTTTCTTTGGGTTCTGCTTACTTCTATTTTGGTTTGTGTCAAGGCAATTATGTTCTCTTTACTTTGTTAAATCAATATCTTTATTTATTAATTTATCTATATGTTATAATGTATAATTTTAACTTACTATAATATAATATGTTGCTTAATCTTAATGCATTAAATCAAATCTATCCTCGAATGCATGAATTTTATTGATGTAACCTATTCTAAATACTAAAAAGAAGTAAAAGAAGACTTACTGTTTGTTTCCCAACATGCTTTTCCATTTTCTTATTCTTTGACATTGTAATTTAATCTGTTAATAACATGATTAAAATGTTAGATTAGTATGAATAGATAGGAAATATCCTATTAATTCCATTAATCGAACTCTCTTACTTTTCTCCTGTATGTCTTCATATCTCCATATGATCGAAAATGTAACCTCAGAAAATACACAAAAACAAAGTGATTCTTAGCAAGTTAATTGAACAATCTCATTTAGAACATGAAATTTAATATAAAATATATAGATTTAAAGGCTTTACTTTTACTGTGTTTGCTTTTGTTGCTTTTCTTTGGGTTCCTTCTAGATACTCTTCATTGTTTCAATTACACCATCGCCGTCTCTGTGAAACATATCGGAACAGAAAACAAAACAGTATAAAAATTGAGTACAAATCAACGAAATCTAAGAGTGTAAAACACACAAATTCAAATCAGGATTAAGCGGCTTTTGTTCTGGAGAGAAGATATGAAAATCGATAAGGGCGATTTACAAATTTGTGAAGGCCATATAGACAGATTCTACTCACCGATGATTAGGTTTGAAATGTTAGCTTTGGTTGAGATTTTTTGTCGATATCTTCACATCATTAATCTTTGGATGAGCTTGGTTCTCTGTTTCTTTGATTCGTTCGTCGCCTGTTTTCTCATGCGGTTGCTTTTGTGGTCGGAGTCCATTTTTTTGTGAAGGTTCTGCAGAGTTGAAATGGAATTTTTTTTCAGTTTTGCTTGATGTCTCACCGACATAACGGTGATGCTGAGAGAGTAACTGGCCGGGTTAATTTTTTCATTTTTTAAAATTTGATTGACAAATGGGCTAAGTACAAAGTGGGAATGAATAAGTTGATTAATAATGATTCATAAGAGGCCTATTAAGATCAAACTTTGGATTAATAAATGGACTTCATCCAACCCACAAATAATCTGATTTATGACTCTTTTTTTTATTTTATTTTTGGGGTTTAATAATCAAATTTAAGATTTAAGTTTATATATATGATTTTTCTCACAAGATATGATATATGATTTAACCACAGTATATTTAGTTTACCCCTTTCAGTATAATATATGATTTATGATTTAAATTCTCATAAATTTATCACTCTACAATATCCTTCATAGTACAAATTTAATAACTAACCATGAATGTTATATTAAGATTTATATTGTTTTCTCTCACAAACTATAAAAGTTGTGAAAATAAGTACAAAAGTACAAACCATACAAACAAAATGCAAATATACACAACTTTACACGACTTATTCAAATAAGTAAATGGAATATGTCTTCTACTAAATATTCAATATCTATTTCATATAATCCGTAATATAAAACTATTTATTTTTTTATATAAAGACAGATAATAACCCGCGCTTCAGGCGCGGGTACTATCCTAGTTGAAGATGAAAAGAGAGTTGCTGGTTGCCTTAGGTATAGATGCAGATAATAGGATTTATCCTATAGCATGGGCTTATGTGAAAGTAGAGAACTATGAAAACTGGGCATGGTTTATGAGAAAATTGAATGATGATTTGGTTTTAATGGATGGTGATGGTTATGTAATGATATAAGATCGACAATCATAATGACACAACCCCAGTCTTCACAAGGCACAATGACACAAATCGAGTCTTCACAAGGCACAATAACACAGCTTCATTAGAAAAGTGTGTTATGCAGCTTGCTTTTGATAGTTTTATTTCATTTTGGCATGATTTTGTGTATTGTGATACTTATAACTAGATCAGATTGGTTGACAAGGCAGTTGCAAGTTTCAATTGTTGTCTTGTTGTGGAAATATATCGACTACTACTCTAATTAGTATTAGTTATTAATCTACTTGTCTTGTTTATTTCAATTGCAGATTGTGTTGTCTTTGTTATACTAAAACCTACAGTTTTTTTAAGACCAAAACGTGCAGTTTTTAAAGACCAAAACCTGCAGTTTTATGAAGTTTTTAAGACTAAAACCTATAGTTTTGTAAGACCAAAACCTGCAATTTTATGCAGTTTTCTTAGACTCAAACCTGCAGTTTAGTAAACCCAAAACCTATAATTTTATTAGACTAAAAATCTACAATTTAGCTCATCATGTTTTCATTTAAGAGACTACAAGATGTCATTTGAGAGACTAAAAGCTCAACAAGCTAAACAAACAGTTTGATAACGAAACCCATGATCACAATACCACCAATTGAGACTACCATCACTATCTTGATATTAATTTTAGACTCAACCATCACAGTCTCCATCTTCTCCATTAGCATTTCCTCAAACCTTTGCATTTGTTTAACAACATTCTCAAACTTTTGAATTTGTTTCGAAATCTCTTTTACCATTTCATCAAACTTCACAATTTTTGAATTCATTGCTTCTAGCTCTTTTAGCATTGCATCATCAACCCACTTAAAATCATGATTATCAGTCTGTCAATAAAATCGAATACCATAGTTAATCTGCAGAAATTAGATGTTAATGTGCAGAAATTTCGGGTAATGCAAATAAATAATAGGAGAACAAAGATTATCAAATACCATACTAGGACAACAAAAAAACCATTTGTTTGGATTCTTCTCTGATTTCGATATTTTTACAACCATACTTTCACCACACCAGCATTTTTTTAGAGCACCAACGATTTGGTTCCATGATCGAGTAGATGATGATCGACGACAATCTACAGACTCATTGCTCATTGCTCTGATTCAATTCGTTTAATTTTTTGGTGAACAAAAATTAGAATTCTTCGATTTTATATTTGGGGGATTATGTAATGAAATTACACAAAAAGGGTCGACAACTCGGTGGGTCTGCATCTTCATTTCTGTCTGGTCGGTTGGTGAAATTATCGTTGGTTTAGGCTGGTATACGATTCAGATTCAAACAATCAGATTTGTGCAATCGCATTTAGAACTTTGGATTATGGTGCAATTAGATTATGATGCCTACATGTGATGTAAGTGATGTTATATGAAACTTCCATGGTGGAAATAGATAGTTCTCTTGTATAATAACTATAAAATATATATTATACAATTAATCTCAAATTATTATATTTACATTGCTATTATAATAAATTATATATTTTTATTAAATTTTTAATCGAGCAATTAAGTAATAAGATATCTAGTTCATTATTTATTACTAATTACATATTTATTTTGAAATTAGTTAAATAATTGAAATTTTATGGAATTTATTATTAATTAGTTTGATTATTTAGTAAATCTTTTCTAGACATCATTTAATTTCCTATATATATATATATATCAAATGTTGTAGGCATGTGATCTTTAGTCTAGTGGTAGGTAGTAAATTTACTAAAAACATACACACTTGTTCATCCAAAGATCGAGTTCTACTACCTACATTATGTAGTAACTTGGCTAATGGGCCGACCAATCGTAGTTCAATGTTGACATAAAAGAGAAAAAATATCTACTATATAATAAAAAGAAAACATTTTGAAATTTTACCCTATGACTCAACCTTATTTACTCATAATGCCATTAGAGATTTTATTTAAATAATATAGTTCGAATTTTTTTGGAAAGGTTATTGATGTAATAACCTTAATTGTAATCCTATACATCATACCCTATATAGTTACCATGCACTATTCATGAATCTTCCCTATATTTGATACATAATTCAAACGAAATCTAATTATTTAATATTATTATTAGAAAATCTTTAACAAATTTATATCTTTATGACCAATTATAATTTCGTTTCTTTAAATAACTATAGAATATCCTAATTTTCGGAATTTAATTTTAAATATTTTTAAAATTATTTTTTTCTCATGGAATTTCCTAATTATATCCTAATTTTCGAAATTCAAGTTTAAATATTCTTAAAATCTTTTTTCCTTAAATAACCAAAGAATATCCTAATAATATCGTAATTTTCGAAAATTTTTTTTAAATATTTTTGAAATCTTATTTTTTCCTTAAATAACNGTAATTTTCGAAAATTTTTTTTAAATATTTTTGAAATCTTATTTTTTCCTTAAATAACCATAGAATATC
>OVBA01006010.1:212-18155 GCA_900406435.1 Lepidium aucheri
GCCATCATTTGCCGCAGGTCGATTAGGGTTTGTCCCCGTGTGTTTGTGGTATTCGGCGGTCGGCCCGCGTTTGATGTCGTCGGTACGTCGCTCTGATTGTTCAACTGATCCATTTTTGCCATTTGACGATTTACTTTGCGGTTGAAATTGATTCGTGCCCCAGGGTGGGCGCCAAAATGTTGATGTTAAGACTCAACACTCGTAAGAATCGTGGAACTTTGAATCGAATACTTTATTGAACGAAAATAGATTACAGGCGAAGGCCGAATAAGTCTCTTGCTTGACTCACAAGCTCTAGGGTTTTCTCTCTCTATTTTTCTATATCCTCTTTTTAGGTTATTGACTAGTATTTATAGGCTTTTAGACCTAGGGTTTCGGGAAATATTCTCTCGAGATTCTCCAAGATTTCCGGCGAGCATGGAGAAGGTTGGTTGCTCGCTTAGTCGGCTGCGCTTTTTGTGCTCGCCCCCAAAGATTTTACGCGGTTCGCCTAATATCCTGCTCGGCCCATCTTCTTTAATCCATTACTATTGGGCCTCTTAAGGATTTTGGGTCTGGTACCAACATGATTGTTGGGTATAGATGTCACTAAGAGCAATGGTTGGACAGGTGAAAGTTAGAATCTTTTCTAAATTTGTAAAGCAATCATTTGAATTCTAAAGGTTTTAATGTAATGTCGGTGCTGATTTTGAATTCAGAAGCGAGATCATTTAACAGAAAAAGCTTGCATGAGATTGGAACATCTCCAAACCCATACCAGCAAGCGATTTCCATCATTGGAAAGAATTTATCTGCTTTTGATGAGGATAATTTGATCCCTTGTTATGGATTTGGAGATGGTATTGACTGCATAAAGACTTCAGACTTGCTATTAGTCTTTATGTACAAGAGAGAAATTATTTCAGTCCTCTTCTTGAGGCTCTGCTTAGTAGGAAGTAGGAAAATGCAATAGAGATTTTGAAGAGTGTCAGGTGGAAGTATCGGCCAAGTTGTGAGGAAGTATATTTTCTTCTGTATGTTGTGCAATATATGCCTATAATTTTGTAACAGCCTTAATGTGTTTTTTAGCCTTTTCATACATTAGATATTGAGTATTGTAACTCACTGTTTTATATTGTTTGCTGATAGAGACGAAGATGACAAGTTTGTTTTTTTCTTTTTCTTTCGTAAGAGGATTTTAGGAATTAAATGGACTCAAAAACAAGTTACAACCAACCAAAAGCATAGCCATAAATACAGATTCTATAACAATCTACTAAATGGGCAATATTGTAATAACAATTATAATAAAAATACGAATGATTTTAAAATATTTATACGTTAATACGTTGTATTTTTTTTAGGTCAAAAGTATATACTTTGTATTTTAACAAACAAAAATTTCAAGGAAAAGTGTGTAAATGATATTTGGATAATAAGAAGTAGAATGTTATAAAATATATATAATATATGTTCTAATAACAAGGGAAATGGATGGTTCATATATGTATAATACTTGCCCATTATTTATGTATTATATAGTAAACGATGATAATCTCATTACTTTATTTGGTATTTGTTTTGTATGAAACAGGAATGGGGATTTCTTTTTTTTTTTTCTCAATTCCAATCGACTGTCTATAATTGATTTATTATGTGTAATACTAATTGACAGGGCCTCGCTGCTATAAGAAATAAGTTTTATGTTACGTCAATTTAAACTTGCTCGATCTGTTCAATTGCGACCTTATAATGCAATCGCATTCTCTGATCCAATTGCTGTTTTTTTAAGTTTATTTATAATAATATACTATAGAATCATTAGAATTAATATTCGAATAGATTATTCTGGTATGACTATCAAAATCATGAGCATCAGCATGTAGGTTCCAGATCCTAAGTGGTAGTATTAGGTCCCTTTCACCCTATTCAGATATTCACGACCAAGAAGTATTGGATTCTCTTTAGGATATGTCTTGAAAGGAGAAGGAAGGCTGGAATGCCGCCATGCGTCTATTATTGAATTCACTTGAGCCGGATGAGAGGAAACTTTCATGTCCGGTTTTGCGGGGGAGGTTAGAATATTTATATTCCGTATATATCTATTCTGGAGCTATTTCAAAGGGATCAAATTTTTGGAGTTCTTTTCATCATTCTCTCATGGTACTACTTCACTTTCGGTTACTTAGGAGTATTTAGCCTTGCAAGATGGTCCTTGCTTATTCACACATTTTTTGGAATATAAGAAAGAATACAAGATGGAGCTCGTATCACATCTCAACTGAGTATATATATTTCTAGGTTTTCACAGTTTTGGTTTGTATATTCATAATGATACCATGAGTGCTCCAAGGTCCTGAAAAGATTACTTAAAATAAATGGCGTCTAGAAGGCTGTTTACTCCGAAATGTAGACAAAAATAGAATTGTGA
This sequence comes from Lepidium aucheri, assembly GCA_900406435.1. Taxonomy (NCBI): domain Eukaryota; kingdom Viridiplantae; phylum Streptophyta; class Magnoliopsida; order Brassicales; family Brassicaceae; genus Lepidium; species Lepidium aucheri. Next base: position 2,623 of record OVBA01006010.1, read on the forward strand.
CGTGGGTTGCAACGGAGTTATAGGCTTATAGTTGAAGGAAAACTTAAAAAAAAACTATATAATAAATTAGGAATTCAATATTAAAAAACTAAAAAAAAAAAAAAGAAGTTCTCGATAGTTGCCTTAAAAGGGAAGGTATCGAAAAATCTCTTTTACGCTTCCCATCTGTTGTCGAGAAGAATATCTCGTTTCAGAGCACATCTCGCTGATCCGACGAAAGAGGCGACTTCCCCTCCTGATTGTGGTTCCGCATCGCCACCTTTGAAATAATAAAGGTAGGGAGAATCGAAAAATCTCTTCGATACTGTTGCGAATTCAGGAAACGATTACGGCCTTGTTCTTCTCTCCTTTCAGATTCAATAACCTATCTCTCCGAAATTGTTATCTGATGTATGTTTAAAGATGATTTCTGCTCATTTCTACGAATTGCTTTCCCAATTATGAATGATTTTGATTTAGGTTAAAAGTCTTGAACGATGATGATTAACCAGAAGCCTGCGACAGATGAGCAGGCTAGGGCTAGAACATGGGTCGTCTGGGACATCAAATCCTGTCCTGTTCCCGATGAATGTGATGCTAGTCGGGTGGGTTCGTGTATTAAAGCAGCGTTGAGGTTTTTAGGCTACTCTGGCTCTGTCACCATCACTGTCTTTGGCCTTCTAACAGAGGTTCCTGATAACCTCCTGCAATCGGTCTCATCCACTGGAATCGCTCTTTGTCACACCCCTACCGGTTAATATCTTCTCATCCATCCTTAATTATGCAATTTCTACAGTAATTGATGCATTGAGTCTCTAGGTTTTGGTTTTCTGAAACAGAATCACGAAATACTGGAACGGCTATGGTTGATTGGGCCGATGAAAATCCACCTCCAGCTAACATATTACTCTTATCTGCGGTTCACTTCTTTTATCCTCTTCAGACCCTACGAGACATGGGATTCAACGTTCTTCCGCAGGTTTTCTATGATTATTCTCGAGATACCCCCGCCACTTCCACTCAAATAGAGAGCCGCTGGAAAAAATTCTATGGAAGATTCCTAAAAGGTGTTTTTTCTTCTCTCACATGCAATACTTTGTGGAAATAACCAGATAACTTACAGTAGCTACTTTACATTAGATTCAGAAAAGGAGTGCAGTGAAACAAGTGAATGTGAGTGGACTTGCAGAGTATGTGCTAATGATCCTATTAATTATACGGATTTTACTGCTGGTCAAGGCTTTGAAAATTTCACCAACCATCTCTTGAGTCAAGAACATCATCAAAATGTAAAACGACAAACCTTTGTTGAATCAATACATATTTTGTCATTCTCGTTTTTCACTTGTTGTATTCATGTTGCATTTTGTTTTCAAGCAGATGTTGGACTATCTGACTCCTGACTTACGTCACTCCTACAAGGAGAAAGCTAAGGCTTATCGTGATTCTCATCCGAAGAATGCTACTACCAGTGTGAACAATGAACCAAAGGCAAGTTTTAATATCAAACATCATCAACAAGTAGAAGGACAGACCTTTGTTGAATCAATACATATTTTACCATTCTCTTTTTTCACTTGTTGTATTCATGTTTTCTGAAAATCTTGAGATTTCTGTTTTCTTAGAATTTTTGGGTTTTTTTTAAATCAAAACTGTTTTGTTGTAGAGGAAGTGCAAGAAACAGAAGACCTCAAGACGATGAAGAAGAATACATGGCCCTTGGTGAATTGTTCTTCTCTAAGTCATTTTATATGGTGAATGGTTTGTTCTACTTCAATCTCGTTTGAGCAAAAATTACTGGCCTGTTTATAAGTAAACCATTTCAATTTTCTTTCGAGTCTTTACAGGTTAATGTTTGTCTATACAAAACCGAAGTACGAGCATGTAAACATAAGGCCCCAATAGTTTACTTCCAGTGATTTAGCTTTTCAATTCTTTGGATATTTTTTGTTAGTTCTGGTTAACTTGTTCCTGAAGGCTATAGCAACTTTAAATTGCATTCCATTTTTTATATAAAACCAAAAAAAAAAAAAAGATTTTGAGAACTCAATTTTGATTCACTTTAAGAACTCAACCGTGTGACAAAAAAAAGAAAAAGAACTCAACCAATGCCTCATGAGAACCAACCAGAAGGTAACCTGTAACCTGAATTCGGTATTCATCCTGTCTCTCAGGTATACTGAGCTTCACTGCCTTTTGTGCGAGCTTTTCTAGCTTCTGTCCCCGCTTCTCTTTTGATCTTTGCTTTGCCAACGCGATTTTCTTCACCATCTTTGCTTGAGCTTCTGCTTTCATCTGATATACTTTAGTCTATTAAAATTTCTTGTGAGTGATCAACAAAAAGTTGCAAGTCAAGAATTTGATCTGAAACCGTCTAACATACCTCAATACGTCATAATCCATCTGCTTCCACTGCTGCTGTTATCTCTACTATGTCTCAGTTTGGTTCTATTTCTCATTTCAACACTTCGCCACTTCAGTCCATAATGTCTGTGTGTTATCAACAGAACTTCCCAGACACCAACGGAGGAAATAATTTTATTTCTCCGCTCCACTCTCTTCTCAGTAACTTCTCTCAAGACGAGTCTTCTCTCCGCTCCAAAGGTTTTAGTATAATGTCGGTGCTGATTTTGAATTCAGGAGCGAGATCATTTAACAGGAAAAGCTTGCATGAGATTGGAACATCTCCAAACCCATACCAGCAAACGATTTCCATCATTGGAAAGACTTTATCTGCTTTTGATGAGGATAATTTGATCCCTTGTTATGGATTTGGAGATGGTACTGACTGCATAAAGACTTCAGACTTGCTATTAGTCTTTATGTACAAGAGAGAAATCATTTCAGTCCTCTTCATTGAATGGTTGTCTGCTATGTCTGATTTGTTATTACAGCTACAACACATGATCAGAATGTTTTCAGTTTCTATCCAGATGATAGGTTCTGTAACGGGTTTGAGGAAGCCCTTGCACGTTACAGAGAGATCATTTCTCAGCTGCATCTTGCAGGTTGAGAATGATATAACTCTTTCTTCTCTCTTGTTATGTTTGCGTGTGTGTTTTGTTCTGTTACATTATCTTTTATTCGCTTCTGTCTCAGGACCGACTTCTTTTGCACCCATTATCGAAAGAGCCATGACGATCGTGGAAGAAAGCGGAGGGCAGTACCATGTTCTTCTCATTACTGTTGATGGACAGATAAATAAAGATTTGGGATTTGCTACATTCATTATCCGACATTAAAACATGATTAACTAGTTTTGGACACTTATCTAAGTCAGGTGACAACAAATGGAGATAGACATCAACACGGCCTCAGCTCACAAGAACAAAAGACCATTGATGCAATTGTCCAAACAAGATTGCTCTTCCACCACCAGTCAGTCCATTTCTAAACAACCGCTCGAAAACGTCATGGTCAAGAACTGTTGCCACTGCACCGCCTATTTCAACTTCTAGTAATGAGAGCAAGGTTTGTGTATATATTGTCTTTAATATTAAAGAAACTGTGCAATGAACTACAATCGTCTTAACCAAAATTTTCACATGAATTTCAGAATTGTCCGATGTGTTTGGTTCGTACAAAGAACATGGCATTTAACTGTGGCCATCAAACTTGCCATAATTGTGGACAAGACATTCATAGCTGTCCTATTTGTCGCAGTACTATTACAGTTCGTGTCAAGCTCTATTAACAGATCATCGACCACAAGGAGAATGAAACCCATTATTTTTTCTGAGGTCTTCACCATTGTTTCTATCTTCAAAATAATTCTTTCTGTACATAATTTATCTTGTATTGTTTTTCATTTCACATTCTCACTACACTTGGATTTTGATCGCTAGGTGCAGTGACTGGCTTTGTTATTTAACTTTTTCTCTGAAGCTTCAGAGCTGGTTTTTAACAAACATCATATTGTTTTCATCATAGCTTGACAACAGATTTTAATAACAGGTGGTGACTTCAAATTCAAACAGTAGTTCTTAAAACATCAAACGGAATACAAACCAAACAGAATTTCAGTAAGAGCAGTCTCTTAAATACTAATGTAAATAGCAACTGTTATCTGGAACAGAGGCGATATTATTCAAACCCGGACTATCTTACCAGTCGCGGGGCTGAAGTGCAACAAGCAGACCGTTCTTCATGTACAATGTTGTGGTGAGCTTGGGAACAATCTCCTGTCCTTCAATGACTTTGATTGAATACCTCATCAAGAATGTTGCAGCCACAATTTTCATTTGTGTGTACGCAAACTTTTTTCCAACACATAGCCTCGGACCTGCATTAAACACAACGTACTTAAACTGATCACCGCTCACAAGTCTTCCTTCTTTGATCCATCTCTCTGGTTTGAAATCATCCCAATCTTTACCCCAAATCGATTCAGTTCTCCCCATTGAAAAGACTGAGTAGTGAATCCTAGCGCCTTTCTTCACACTAGTCCCATCTGGCAACACATCGTCTTCCAAAGCTTGTTTCATCTCCATTGGCACTGAAGGGTAGAGCCTCAGTGACTCAGTCAAAGCAGCTTGCAGATATACCATTTCCCTGAGCTCATCAGGTTCAAACCGATCTTTGGTTTCTTGTGTCGTAAGTTTCCCTCGAATCTCTTTGATTTCGCTTAGGATTCTCTTCTCGACTTCAGGATGTTTCTGAACTAGCCAGAAGAACCACACGAGGGCCACTGATGTAGTGTCTCGACCAGCAATGATGAAACTTGTACAGAACTCTCTGAAGTACTTATCTGAATAGAAGGATCCTCTTGTGATACTTTCTTCTTTCTCGTACTCTCTCTGCATAAGACGTGACAGAAGATCAGACGAATCATTCAAGTTCCCGAGTTTCCTCATTTTGTTTCTCCTCTCTCTCACTGTCTTATTCGCAAACTCGTGAACGATTTCAATCGCTTTCTTCAGCTTTCCCTCATATCCAATCCCTAGGAACCTCATTGGTTTCCACACAAAATAAGGCATCAGAAACCTTGCAAGTGTGTACTCCGTAGCTTCCTCAAACGCCTTAGCGAATGGAATCTCTGGTAAATCGATCTCTAAAGATCCCGGATCAACGCCAAAGGCCGATATACAGATATTGTCAAAAGTGAAACGTAAGAGCACATCTTGTAGATCAAAGACTCTCTTAGATTCAGACATGTTCTCCATCAACGGCACCAACTTTTGATTCACCAAATCTCTCATCGTAGTAAACGTGTGTGCCAAGAAACGAGAAGAATGCATTTCAGTTTTAGCCACACGTCTCTCTTCCTTCCAAAGCTCATCATCAGCGTTGAAGATCCCATCTTCAAGAAGATCATGGAACCTCTCTCTATAAAACGCACCCTTTGGGTAGTTTTTAAAATTGGTTTTGAGAATGTGCTCGATGTTTGCAGGATTTGCAGTCATGATTCCATAAGCCCCACCAAACCAAACTCCTCTGTAATGAAACGTACCACCAGCTCTGACCACGCTTCTCGTGCACCAACCAAACAGATCGTGTTTGTTTCGAGCTATCATTGGTATGATCCCCAACACTGGCCACATCGCTGGCCCGCCTTTGCTTACTAACTTCTCACGCAGGTAACTAAGAAGAAAAAGCCCTACTAGAGCTAAAACTACGTCCCATAACTTCAAATTAGTGTAAACCCATTCCACTGAAGAAATCAACATTTTCGGTAGATAATGAAAGAAGAAAAACGCAAAGGACTAAGCTTTTGGATGAGTTGCGAATGTAAAATTAACATGGCAAGATCAATAAATAACGTCCGAGTTATGAGATATACCAGTTTTATTAAATGATCACACCAACTTCATACACCCTTAAGTAAAATTGTATTTTAAGTATAAAAGCTTTACTGAAAGAGGAATCCTAATTATAATTGTGGGGTAAACTTTAGCAGGCTACTGATTATATAACGTACCACAAAAATGTTAATGAAGTATTTGTTACACGTAAATGTAAACTTTTGCTGATTACACAAACTATCCTGATTTGTATCATGCTTTGTTAAAAAGTTTTTTTACTGCCAAAATGATTTATCTCTACGCCTTAGAAACTTAATTTCATATATGAAACTAAAATATAAGACATACTTTTATTTATATGCAAGATTATGTTTGTGAATTGTCTCCCTCACTCCCTGAGATGTATATTTGTTTTGTGTTTGTGTTCTTTCATCAACTCCATTGACACTATCTAATTCACAACCCAAAACTTGAACTTTACAATGTGGGATTACGCGCGACTACTTAGAATCAAATTCCGATAAACCATTTCACCAAAACAGTTTCGTTGTTTATGTTTTTTTGTCAAAACGTACAAGTTTGAAATTGGAATGAATCTGGCAGGCTCTACAACTCCCAACTAATTAAAAGCATAAGCTGAATTAAGGATCGTCTACTCTCACCAAAGAATTCATTAATGATGTAACTTTCGACGCTTAAGGAAACAAAAGGTTTAACTTCATAGTTTCTATCATTAATTACCATCCCATTTGTTTACCACTTATAGAGACTGCATTGTATTTTAAATTGATGAGTTTTAGAGACCGTCAAATGCTATCGTTAAGCATAAATTTCATGGGACCTAACTTTCCTTAACAAAAGAAAAGAAAAAGCCTTATAACATTTTTTATTGGAAAGTATTGAAAATTAAAAGAGTGGAAGTGTCTTCAATAAATATTCACATCCACAATAATAGTATTCACCAGAGTTTGACTGTAGATAATCGTGAAACTTTCATAGTAAAATTTTGATTATGCATTGGATTTTGTTGATCACTTGATTTAATTGATGAGAAAAAGAAAATTGGTATTGACCGAGTAGAAATTGTGTCATGAGAATAATAGATTATGTTAACTATTCATTGGTGATAATTGACAAAGTAACAAGGGAAACTAATTAATTAAAAATTCGTTGTAAGTAAACTAAGGAAATATGTAAATATTATCACTTTCATAAGATGCTAAGGAACTAACCATTTGTCTTTCTTAAGTAATATTAATACAGTGCCCTACATTTACTCCAATGGACAATAGTTTGGTTATCTTATCTTAATTAACGAAATTATCTTTATCCAATCGCTTGTAACCAGAATGCTTTTATGAGCTATGCATGCTAAGTGGACCTACCAAGAGAATAGGTTGGACTAACCTATTGTCACCATAATTTAGGCCATTGCTTTGTTCTCATATCATAATTAATAATTTCTGAATCAGTTTGTTTACTATTGTTTCCGAAAAGTCTGAGATTTGTGGTTCTAATCGAAAATACATGTCATGTTTTATGTCTAGACGAAATAATCACTCTTGATAACTCATTACACATAATGTGAATTCAATTACATGTTAAAAACCAATTAAACGTATATATCATTACTATGTGTTAACCAAGGTGCCTTTGGTCCGGTGATAACTCCTACTCGGAGATTTCTTGTTCGAGTCTTTTGGCAATCTAAATCCGGGCTGCGTCCAATTTTATGAAAATTAGTTTAGGCTTTGGCCAGATTTCTCTTTGATTAACAAAAGAAACTATTATCTCTTTACCTAATTTGTGGTTAAATTTATTTTTAATCAATACGCTCTAATTAAGTCGTACTGATTAAAAATAAATTTATAATATGTACTCTATCTATTTAGTTTTAGTTGATGTTTTAGAAAAAAAAATTGTTTTATTTTAGTTGATGTTTTAAGAAATCTATGCAAAATTTATTATGATTTTAATGTTTTTGATTAATAAAATTCTGTAGATTAATTTGTGGTTGGTTAAATTATTTTTGGAATTTGTAATAAAACATATTATATTTTTAAAAAGTAAAATAGTTAATGATTTTTTAATATGCGTGAAAACTTTAAAAATCAATTATTAAAATCAAACTATTAAAAAACAGAGAAAGTCAAATATATTTAATAGTCAATTATTTCCGCACACAGTGTAAAAACGATCAATTAATATATATATATATATTGACAGAGCATTTTGACATGACCTAAATATAATTTTAGACGATAGTGGATCTCGAAATCATTATTAGTACATATTATAAATTTAACATAGTTATACTTGAACAGTTTATATAGTTTATCAAGATTCAAATTACATTATTTATAGGTTTACTTTTAAAAACGTACGAATTTTGATTGGATAATCCCACTTGTTGACAGTCAATGCTCATATTATAACTTAAAAGAAGACATAATATATAGCAAATTGTGTATAATTGTGGTTTGGAAATGCAGAGAACAAACTTGAAAAACTTATAGGTTATATTATTTATTATAATGTCTCTTCGTTAAATAATAAAGTACTTAGTAAACTTGAGATATTGTGCGTAAGTCCATAATAACATCGTAATTTACTAAGATACAATTGATCTTTATGTAGCTGCAGTAACGGATAAATATCTATGGTTCAAAATCGAATATAAATTAAATATCTAAAGTTGCTGAGATATACATAAATTTAAATATTTGTCATTTTGTACTTAAATTATCTGCAGGAATCGAGATACACACACATGAATCCATAGTTCAACCAGTCATATTCGAACTTAGCCTATCCTCAAGTTTTCGGTCTGAGGTCGTAATCGGAAACCCATCTCTCCACTAAATATAAAAAGAAACCAAAATTTGGGCCACTCAGTCTTGGGTTTTAAAATAATAATATTGAGTTTGATGTAAGATTAATATCTGTAAATGTTAGAAAAAGAATATATATCATCATTAGAAAATACTTGTTGTCTATAATAAGACGAGATCAAGTTGGCAACTTGCATGTCTACTTTTCATTTTTAAGATGAACACAAACCAAAGTATGTGCCAAGTTTGTCCACTTTTGTCAAACATGTCTACTCATCCCATTTCTTTCTACAATGTGTGATGCACAGTCTTTGTGTTTTTTTTATTATATCATTTGAAAATTCACAAACAAAAATATTGGCTGGATATTAAATATACGGAGTGTGGTTTGTAATGTGGTAAGCCATTCGAATTGCTCTCTTAGGAGTGGACGTATGTACAATGAGATATATGGTTGTGTTTATGTGCCTTTTTAATATGGACCTCATGATCAAATGTGAATCAAAGCCATAAATTCGCTAGTTGTGGAAGACATTTTGTAGTTTTTGTCGGGGGTCCATGCGGAAAGGGATATACATTGTTGGATCATAACACAAAAGAGATATTACTCGGATACGAGAGAAGAAGAACCTGTTGTTGTCTCGTGAATGACCTCGAACTTGTTTTAAGGAAAATGTCAAGGACTAAGAGTCAGCCTTCGAATGCTATTTGTGACGTCAAAGTTATAAGGGATGTGGTGGTGACTGAACCGTTACAATTTGTTTATAAAATAAGGTCTAATAAGCCGAGAAATTATATGGTTGAAGTGATTAAATATCCAAATCTACCATTTTTTAACATGAGTTTGATTTTAAGTAGTTGAGTTATTCCATATAATGACATTCGAATTATGAATTCAGACGTATTAATACAATGACTGATAACAAAAGGAAGGATCTAATAAACTTGTTTCAAAGAATAATATGAGTTAGGGTGGTGATGTACCAAATGTTGGACATGTGATCTATCCCATACAACCTTATATACTGTGTTTTACACTGACTAAGGTCCTGTTCTTTTGAAAATTGTTAGCGATAGTGATCAAATTATGTTTTTTTGGTAGTCACTAGTTCAACGATTAATTATAGTGGCTAATCACCAGCAACCAGCGACTACTTTTTTTAGTCTCTGAAAAATTCACCGACCAATCGCTGTATCAGTCGTTAGCAATATCGATTGCCAAAAGAACAATCACAACGAACAAACTTTTTTTTCATATGTTTTTTGAATTTTTTTATAAAAAATTTCCAACAAAAGCTTTAAAATAAACAAACTAATATATAAAAACAACAAAAATATTTTAATTAAATAAAAAAAATTGATAAAAAAAAATACACAAATCTTTAAATTCATAAAATTGCCATAAAATTTGATAGTTACCAATAGTTGTGTATAAATATATATATATATATATCAACTAATAAATAAAATTATATAGGTTTTTAAAAATATAGTGTAAGAAATTCAAAAATAAATATATATATATATATGTGTGTGTGTAAATTTTCAAAAAAAGAAAAAAAGAAAAAAAAAGTTTTGATCGCTGCAACTGTTTTTTTTACAGTTGCTGAACCAACGGCTAGTCACAATAACTGATGGCAACGATACAAAAAGAACAAAAAATCGAATTGCTAGTCATTATCGCTGTTACTATTCCTAGTGACCACAAAAAAAAACAAGGTCCGATTTCTTGATAGTCCTCTTCCTATAAATATATGAAGAGAAAACGTTTGCCACAGACAATGATCTAATATCACTAAAATGTGTAAAAAATAGTTTGATTGAAGAGTATCACTATTGTATAACCCAAATAGTTGTATTATTGATGGGTTGGCAACAAGTTATTTTCTTCGTAAAAAGTCAGCAAATGTTAATCAATCCACACACACTGTACTTGCTTGACCGAGCGTAATAAATAAAGGTCATTGTTTCATGCAATTTCTATTAAATCAATCTACAAGTTGCATTTTTTAATTGTCTTGATTTGTCCTTCATTTCTTCTTCATCATAACTTGCCATTGTTTTCTTTGTCGGCTATTCCAAGTTTTTCTTCCCTTGAAAAATCAATATGTATCTTTCTTATCTTATGCTTTAAAAATGTTTTTTTTTTGAGGTCAACCTATGAAAGAGAGATATGAAACATTGAAGTTTAAAGCTATAGAAGTTGGAGGGCTTTACCACTTAAACCTCTTCACTTATAATATGATCTATCTTCTCCACTTTTCACCTCAACACTAGAGATAAAAAGCAACTAATAAAGTAGTATTTTTTTCTTTGATAAATCTCACTTAGTTTTTAAACAAATACGTCAACTGATTTTATGTAATTATAAATTTTAGAATACAATTATGTCGTATCCACCTTCACGGGCGTTTTGACTTCTTGTTTTGGCGTAACCCGATATTTTTGTCTTCATAAATCTCACTTTGGTTCATCGACTTTGCATCCGAATATAATATATTACTGATCTAATGCGTCCAAAACATAATATAAAAGACTATTTCTCCGACAGCCAATCACAAACCTATGAGAAATCTAATAGACATGAGTTTATCAAACATTAACCCCATAGATTTCCCCAGGTTTCAAGGTCGCATGTGCAGGTGTTTCCACTTGTCTAATTTAATCCATTTTGTCATTAATGACATTGTTGATTAACCTTTGTTTTACTTTATATAACAATCTCATCTGGCATGTATTACAATAATTTCCATAAATAAATTGTGAGTGACAGTTAATAAACGCCAAATTGCTGTTCTCCAAACAATAATTAGTTAACAAAAAAAAAAAAAAAAAANCAATTCATAGAACGAGATTTGTGTAAAACGAATTATCCGGTTTAGCGACGGTGACTTTCCAACACTTGACCTCACCGTCAAGACTTCCACTAACGATTGAAACGACACCGTCACATTCCGACTCTCGAACCGCCGCTAAAGACTTAACCGGCTTCGTGTGACCGGTTAATACCTCTAAGCAACTGTAAGTAGAATCAGGTCGACGCCGCCAAATCCTCACCGTCCGATCAGCAGATCCACTAATAAGCAAATCAGAGATGCTGAACAAGCTAAGAATTGCTTTATTATGTCCCCTCAAAGCACCTCTCACAGCCATATAATTGGAAGTGTCTTCTCTCTCCCAAACCAATATCGACCGGTCACACGAACCGGAAAACAAAACCGATCCGTCCTCGTTTAATGCCAAAGCATTCACTGCTGATTTGTGCTTCTCCAAAGTCGCCACTAACGTGTGACGTTTCGAACCGGTCGGTTTGGTCCACACCCGGATACGCCTGTCTGCTGACCCAGTGTAAACGGTGCCGTTAGTAGAGACGGCGACCGCATTAACGGCGTCATCGTGGGCTTTAATTGACTCTTTGCAACGAAGATCTGAGGCTCTCCATATCTTCAACGTCTTGTCCCAAGAGACAGAGTAAATGAATCCGTTATTAACAGCGAGAGCGGTAACGGCGTCAGCATGTTCGATCCAGAGACGTTTTTTGTGACGGCGTATTTGAACGTAGTTTTTAGGGAGAGCAAAACGTCGTAAACGGTCGTTTAAAGTAGGAAGCGTCGTTAACTGTTTGTAACCGCTTTTTGCCGTTAATTTCCAAACTCCGATTTTACCATCCTGATGCGCCGTGAAGATTTTTTCACCGGAGAAGCCGACGGACTTAACGGTTCCAGAGAAAGGATCCTGGCCATTGAATGTATCGAGATGAGCACACATGTCACGATCGTAGATACTGACTTCGTGTCCAGAAACGGCGAAGAGATAACCGCCATTAACGGCGAGAAAAGTAACGGGGAGATTTCGTTCCCGGAGTTTAAAGGAGGTAACAGAGTGAGAAACGGTGACGGTGGAAGTATCGGTGGGGATTTTCTGAAGGGAAGGAACGGAAGGGAGCGTTTGGAGAGAGAGACTGCTATGGAGACTGCTCGAGCCATTGGTGACGTCGCTGAGTGAAGATAATGACGTAGCACTATCAGCGGAATCCAAATGAGTCGGCGATTTCGGTATTCGTTTTCTCTCTGAATCAAACAGCTTAGAGATAAGCCTCATGATCGCAGTTTGGTGAGAGAGGTTAAGCTTTGTGTGAAGAGACGATATAAAAGAATCGCGTCGTGCAGAGTAATATGGCCACGTGGCAGGTAAGTACAGAGCTCTTGTTTCTAGTTTTGAGGGTGTTTTATTTTTGGAACTAAAAAGATTGATGGTACTATTTGTACTTATAGACGACCGAGGCTATTTTGGTAAAACTGAGAGCAAATAGTCAAATATCCAATGGTGTGATTGTGGGGACATAAAGAAGAAACAAAAACTTAAGAAAATTGAGAGATTGGTTTTGCGTTGCAGCATTGATGAGGTTGGATGGTAGTGAATTGGCAGGATGGGAAAAGGGATAGAGAGTAGGACCCAAATAATTATGAGTCTGATTCTAATAATGTATAGCTAAACAAATCAGGTTTATGAAGATAACAGAAACACTTTTCATTAGTTGAATAGTTGTGAGAATTGTAATAAATGGGTGTGAGTGCGTTGTGGAAAGTGGAAAAGTGGCTAATTAAAGAGAGGTCAATGTCAAAAACCAAGCTAATATTTGATGACCAAAAGATAATAATAAAAGAAAAGTATTTTAAAAAGATCAAGTAGGAGAAGGTCGGTCGCAATCAGGAGTGGACTGGGAAGCATCGACGAGGCCGAGAATTGCCAGCCCCAAGATAGTGAAAGACTTGAGTAGTAGAAAGGCTCTTGCGTTTTTCTCGTATCTTTCTTTGAACTTGCATTGACTTGTATTATATTGGCTACACAAGCTTTCGTTTTTGTCATGGTTTGATAGAAACCATCACGACTTTTGTTTCATTTATAGTTCTCTAAAAATTCCATGAACGACAATATTACATTATTCTATAACTATATGTGGACGGACATCTTCCAATTGATATTTTCTTCATTTTGGTACCATTCGGACGAAAATTCTGCAATTATTTTCTGTGTTGTTACTAGTATATTTGGTTATTGAATATACAATTACGAAATCGTCTATTATTCCTATTCAACATATAATTTGTTCTTCAAATTACTTTTTATATTAAGTGCTATTTTTACATACGATGGTTAGTAGTTGGCTTTCCAAAAAACAAATAAATAACTAACTGATATCGACGGAGCAGCAGAAGCTATGAGAAATAGAACCAGATCCGTTGATTCTGAGAAACCCTAAACATAAGTAGGTTACTTGTGTTTCAAAAAAAAAGTAGACTATTTATAAGAAAGTGTGAAAATCATAATCCTAATTAAATAATAATTAACAAAAATATGAAAATACAAATACAATGGTAATAATCAAAATAATAAAGATATTTGGAATATTTCCAATATCTCACTGCATCATGTACTGTTAGAACATTATAATATAATCATGTACATTTGATATGATAATGGACCAACAGCTTAAACCACCGCAAGAATTAGAGAATGAGCTTGGACCACAAGAAGTGTAACATGCATTGGACCTACCTAGTAGACCTATTACTTGAGCTAGAGCAAGACAATTGCAACAAGTCGTTAGAACAATGATAAACCGGGTTGAAAGCAACCTTAGATTTATAGCTAATCCAACTACATTAGTTGTGATTCAACCTAACTAAGCGTTCACTACAACAAAACATTAAGTTAGCAACGCATTTTTAGAATGTTTTAGGGACGATAGAGTTTAGGGACCGATTGCCAACGCTATTACAACGAAAAATTGTTTCGTTGTAATAGCGTTGTAACTTTACAACACAAATTTTCGTTGTAAAACTGTAGGTAATTTACGACGAATGTACAACGTATTAACATGTTTGATAAATTTTGTTGTAAAACCGTCCCTAAAATGCAACAAATTTACAACGACTATTGTTTACGATGAATGTACAACATATTAACATGTTTGATATGATTTGTTGTAAAAACGTCCCTAATATGCTATGAATTTACAACGAATATTGTTTACAACGATTTAAAGACGAATTTAAAAAATTTGTAAACACGTTTTCCACGTACAAATGATTGGTTGTTACAAATTTAATATTTGTTGTAAAAAAGTCTCAAAATATAAGGTTTCCTTGTAAAATCATCTCTGAATTGCAACATGATTACAACAAAAAATATTTAGAATGATATAAAGACAAAATTTGAAATTATATATTTGTAGTTAGGTACACATGTTGTAAATTACTCCTATCTGTTTTGGTGTTATAAAATCATTGGTAAATTTTTTCCTATATAAGGTGGAGATCTCTTCTCATAAGTCACAACCCAAAACAACACAAATAAAAACAGGAAAATTTTTTTGAAAAAAAATGTCTTCTGATGGTGATATATTCGAGCTGCGGAAGTGGATGTATATGCATAGAGATGCTACCGGAATGGTGACAAATGAGTATATGAACGGGCTAGAAATCTTCATGCACCAAGCCAGTCAAACCGAACTTACACTTGAATCGGGTAAGATGTTCTGTCCTTGCCGGAAGTGCAAGAATATAAAATTTGCCCGAACTGAAACTGTATGGAATCATTTATTAAATAGAGGGTTACACCGCATTACTACATTTGGTTTAGGGAAGGTTATAGTGGTGATGGGAATGATGAAGCTAGTAGTAGTAATTATAATAATGTTGGAGGTAATCTAGCTGAATCGAGCAATTTGCATGATGTTGGAAACCAGAATGAGGTTCATGGGGTTGTAGAGCATGGTAGGATACATGAGATGGTCACAGATGCATTTTAGGAAACTAATACTGAACCAGCAGTAGTTGCTGAAGCACCTCACTTAGATGCAAAAAGGTTTTATGACTTATTAGATGCTGCAAACCAGCCTATCTTTGAGGGGTGTAGAGAAGGCCTATCTAAATTGTCAATCGCAGCTAGGATGATGAACATTAAATCATAATGTAAT
>OVBA01006011.1:0-18153 GCA_900406435.1 Lepidium aucheri
TTAGTCTCTTTTTCTTGAGCAGAGCTGAGCATGCTTGCCAAGGTATCAACCATCTTGTTTGGTTCATGAGCAACGGGAGACGAGAATCGAGCCTCGCACACACTAACATAGCGGTTGAAAGCTGCTACAGCCTGCAAAAGAATAAGTGACGTTGTCATATGCAATAATAGTAAACAAACCGGCAGAAATCGTTCTACCTGTCCAAAACTGTCCAGAACATCGGAGTAAGTCGCGCTCTCCACCATGTCAGAGAACGCGGGGATAGCACAGCCGCGGTGTTTAAAATGACGAAAGACGATCGACATGGCATCCTTGTCCTCGGTTATAGGGCAATTCTGAGTGGGCGAGAAACTCCAATGAAATTTTGGAGCGACCTAATCAGGACGTTTCCCGCGAGCAGAAGTAGGGACACTGGAAAGCTGTTGCTCGCCCTCTTTCTCCGAGTCGGTGGAAATCACCATGTCATTGCAAGTACTATCCGCACGGGATCATTTGCCCTGGTGCTCATCAACCTTCCTCCGGCCAACAAGAGGAAGATCACCAGACAAAGCTCCTCCAGCATTTGGACGCGTGTACACCATCGAACGAGGACGATTTTGGCCTCCGCGGGAACGGGGATTGCGACCTGAAAGAAAAATAACACGAGTCATCCTCGAGACATGAAATAACGAAAGCAAGAACTCTAGGAACACAGAGAGAATGAGAACCATTGGTCTTAGCGTCTTTGCTTACGCAGTCTGTAGAAGACATCCTTGCAAAAGTCACTTAGAGATACAAAAGAAAGAAGGCAAAGGACCAGTATAAATAGAAGAGAGAACAGAAGCAAATCAAGCATGGAAAACCTAAATTCTCGAAGATATGAGCTTATCAAAGGAAAAGGAAAAACCTCCAACACGATACGCTTCTGAACCGACTAAGCCGCTTCAAAAGCTGGGGGGCTCCTGTTGGTACCAGGCCCAAAATCCTTAAGAGGCCCAATAGTAATGGATTAGAGAAGATGGGCCGAGCAGGAGATTAGGCGAGTCGCGTAACGTCTTTGGGGGCGAGCACGAAAAGCACAGCCGACTAAGCGAGCAACCAACCTTCTCTATGCTCGCCGGAAATCTTGGGGAATCTCGAGAGAATATTCCCCGAAACCCTAGGTCTAAAAGCCTATAAATACTAGTCAATAACCTGGAGAGAGGATATATAGAAAAATAGGGAGAAAAAACCCTAGAGCTTGTGAGTTAAGCAAGGGAATTATTCGTCCTTTGTTTGTAATCTATTTTTGTTCAATAAAGTATTCGATTCAAAGTTCCACGATTCTTACGAGTGTTGAGTCTTAGCATCAACAATATTTTTTTTTTGTCTATGTTCGAGTTTTAACCTGGATTTTACTCACTTTTGTTTTGGTTAGTTGTAATAGTATAAGGTTGTACAACTATTAAATAATTTAGATGATGGGCTGTTGGACAATGATGATTAGTCAGATCTCAGACCAGATGGGTTCAATGTATAATTAATGGGCTCAGAGTAGGCCCAAAAAACAACTAAAAAAAAACCATTTAGTCATCCCAATTTACCCACCCACCATCGTTTCCGTTGGAAGCTCTTCGAAAACTCCCTTCGAAATCTCCGTCTTTTTTTTTTTATTCTCTTGAGATCGATCGGCAATGGCTGTTTCCAACTCTGTTTTCACAGTCTCTCCTTCGCGAAATCTCACACGTATTCCTCTTCATCAGTCGCTATCACCACCGTTAAGATTGAGCTCCGTTGTGTTTCGTCCCAAACTTCGATCTAGTTCACTCGTCTTATGCTCCACTGATGAATCAAAGAGCACCTCAGAGAAAGAGATCCCAATTGAACTCAGTAATTTCATCTCATTGTATTCTAATTACAAATCAAATTCTCAACTTTCTTAAAAGTTGTCAATCCCGAAACTCTTATGTTTATCAGGGTACGAGGCTTTTCCATCGGTGATGGACATCAATAAGATACGAGAGATTTTGCCTCACAGGTAATAAAATCGACTGTGTTTTTGTGTTTGTCTATTAAGTTGTATTGTTCTGGTCAGATTTCTCAAATCTTTTGAATTTTCTTTGTGTAGATTCCCGTTTCTGTTAGTGGATAGAGTGATAGAGTACACGGCTGGTGTATCAGCGGTCGCTATTAAAAATGTGACAATCAATGACAATTTCTTTCCTGGTCATTTCCCTGAGAGGCCAATTATGCCTGGAGTTCTCATGGTTGAGGTAATCGCCTATGCCTTATTTTCTCTTCTTACTCCAAAGCTTTAATTTTTCCGCATTACAGTTATAGTTCAAGATATGCTATTTTAGATTAGACATTCAGTTTTGCTTTGCTTCGTGCTTTCGAGATAAGAATGATTAGTTGTCTTTGAATGGTAACTTTGGATAATTGAATGAGGGTAAATTTGTGTTCCGGTTGAAGTTTTAGGGAAACTAAAAGGTGAAGGCTTTGCTTTCATTTTAAGCTTAAGGTAACTAGCCAAAGCATTTTGGAGTTTAAAGAAGGGACTACTGGCTTGAGAGTAAGGTAACCTGTTCTAAAAGATAGTTTAAATCATATGTTTTGTTTGCACAGGCCATGGCTCAGGTGGGAGGCATAGTGATGCTACAACCAGAAGTCGGAGGATCT
Source organism: Lepidium aucheri (assembly GCA_900406435.1). Classification (NCBI taxonomy): domain Eukaryota; kingdom Viridiplantae; phylum Streptophyta; class Magnoliopsida; order Brassicales; family Brassicaceae; genus Lepidium; species Lepidium aucheri. The sequence goes on from OVBA01006011.1 coordinate 2,638, forward strand.
AAAAGCAACTTCTTCTTTGCCGGAATTGACAAAGTCAGATTCAGAAAGCCTGTGATTGCAGGTGATACGTTAGTGATGAGGATGACGCTTGTGAAGTTGCAGAAGCGGTTTGGGATAGCAAAAATGGAAGGGAAAGCATACGTAGGCAACACTGTTGTGTGTGAGGGAGAGTTCTTGATGGCAATGGGAAAAGAAGAAGAGTGATCACGCCTTTGCTTCTTCATACGGATCTTGTGGCTGCTAATTTGTTGTCACATCCTGAGTTGAGTCTCTTTTCTATCTTCAATTTATGATGTTTTGTTTGCACATTACGATTACTTAGAAGAAGAACTTTCAGTTATTAAACCCTTAATTTATTTATGAATCATTATTGAGATAGAAGACAGTTCCATTTCAGCTCGAGATACCACCAACACATATTTGGCTCGATAAGATAATAATTAAAACATAGAAAACAAAAAGCTAAGAAGCGAGTCTTGGTCAGTTGATTGATCACTTGTACTCGAGAATCATGTTGTTCTCAGGAGCAAGTCCAACACAAGCTCGAAGTATGTTCTCAAGCATTGCACGCTGTTTCGACAAAGCGTTCACAACTGGCGTGCCGGCTGGAACCTACATTCATTCAAATGAAATTGTGTCAAAGAACGTCTCTAGGATTCAGAAACGGCACAATTTTTGTGATTCGTTTTGCTTACAAGTGGTGCTTTTGAGAGGTAACTTAGGATAGTAGCCACCGGATGGAAAGAATGGAACTTTCCCTGCAAGAAACCAACATATCAAACTCACAGTCTTAAAACTTATGATCGAACAATGTTCGAACAACTGCAAGAAACCAACATATCAAACTCACAGTCTTAAAACTTATGATCGAACAATGTTCGAACAACGAACCTCGTTTTCAGCCTTGAATTGGATCCGAGTAGTGAGCTCTGCAAGAAGAACAAGATCCAAAATAATAGGAGCAGCTAAGAGAGAGTCTTCACAAGTGTTGTGCATCACAATCGTGTTCTTCCCTCCCATGAATATCTCTGATGTATATTCATCCATTGCTCTCTTGCTGTCTCCTACATACGGTACATACTGCAACACCATCCAATATATAGGTATACAATACTCAAAATTAAGTTTAAAGTGTTAAGTAACAATCAAAATCAGCCACCTTAATGACCACGACATGGTCAGGATGTTCACCAGGCTCGTATAAAATTCCATTGCTAGCAACCATATCGTCGACAACATTACTCTTCGATATCTCCTTTGACCGGAATGTTTGTGGCGCTGACAAGTTCATTCCATCGTTGTTCCCAAGGTGGTTGTAACTCACTATCGACGTCGGCTATATATACATGTTCATAGATATAGGTAAATGCAATTGTGTTCGTTTTGTAACATTTTAAGAGACTATGTATGGCTATGTACCTTGATTCCAGCGCCAACAAGGAAATCAACGAGTACAGACTTCATCTTTGTCTGACCACTCTTGAAGTCATCACCTCCGATCAAGCTGTTTCTCTTGGTTGCCAATTCAATAAGCCCTGTTTTGTTGTAACATACAATCTTAATTAGTCTGATTAAGTATAGAAGATTGACTAATAAATATCTTGTATCATGGTCCCCTGTATGATATAATTGGATTACCAGGAATAAAAGTGTTTTGTGGGCTTCCATTGATGAATGGAACGTTCTCAAGAACACAAGCAATGGCGTAAAGTGTAGAAGGAGAAATCTCAGACTCATTCTTGTCCAAAGATGACATTAGATTCTCAGTCGTGTCGTTAAGACCAACCTCCACATTGCTGTATCTTTCTGTGTTCGCTGTCCACAGTACCACCACTTTATCCACTTTGTTTTTCTCTTTGAAATCCCTAGTTACATGGAAATATATCAAATCGTTTAATTAAATAAGCGTTTGGAAATTAGTTTGCTTCCTATTATACCAAATTGAGTTGTAACCGTAAACTGTTATTTAACCATAGTGTTTATGTTATGTTACCTGATGTCTTTGATAACTTGTTCGAGTTGTTGTTTCTTGGTACCTGTGATCACGTGGTTGGCACGTGATCCCTGGTTAGCTGCAATGAAATCTGGATCGTAGATTCCAGGGAGTGGGACCATGTGTTCCATAAACGGTCGCAGCTGCTTTTGGAGATCGATGTCTAAGACCTTGGCTCGTCCCATTGCGTCTGCTAAGTTCATATCACTTATGTCCCATCCTCCAAACACAATGTCTTCCGGATTCACCTATCATTTTCATTACTCATTAATTATTTATTATTTTCTCTTTTCCACACAAAAATTGCATTTATTCACTATATATTAAAATAAAACCTTTTTCTTTTGTAACGCACACTTAATAATGAAAAAGGGTATATTATTTGTTGTACCATGGGGAGAAGACTTTTAAAGGGAGCATAGATTTCTTCCCCATTAAATGACCCGACCCGAATAGAGGATGCTTGGGTTAATGACCCGAAATAATTAGCTTGTTGCACTTTCTCCTTCGTTGCCCAGGATATTCCCCTGCCACCATTTTATTTATTTTCGTTATATATATAATAACAAATTAAATAATAATCAACTTGTTCATTATTCAACATCCAATTGGGGGAATACGAATATAATATTATTCCACGAACAATAGGACACACACACAACTTTTGTTCCCTTTTGAAACAGTTTTATTGCGAAATTAAAACTTAAGAAATTTTTTTTTACTCACTCGCGATTGGCAATAACACCAGCGGTAAGAGTAGAACCATTGTTGCCTCCCCAACCAACGAGCATTACTCTGCCAAAATTAGATCAAACCAAAGCAAATATATATATGATTCTTCATCAAAAAAACGAAAAATATACTCTGCAACAATATTATATAAGTATTGTAATTGAAAAAGATATATTGTAAAAGCCAAAAGATGGTAGACAAGACGACAAACCCAAGTTTGGGAACATGAGTGTCGGTCTTGAACTCATATTTCACGGTTTTTGGCTTCACAGTCCATTGAAACGCACCGTTTTTGTTCTCGTGAACAAGCTCAGTGGTTTGGTAGTCATACACTGAATGAATCTCATTCTCTGTGTACTTCACGTTTGGAGATTCGACCTTGAAGCTTTCTATGAACATTTTTGCTTGATCTCTTTGTAAAGGAAAACTTTGAGAATTTATTTATGTTTGATAGAGAAAGAGAGAGTTAATTTCTGCAATTGCTAGAATGCTTCTGAATGAATTAGGATTTGAGACGAGGGTCCTATTATATAGACGGCAGGGAGATTAAATTATTAATATTTTTTTTAATTAATTTAGTCTACAATTTATGGAATCATAGCAGGTGCAATAAATTTAATTATATTCAATTGAAACAATTTTTTTTCTTTTAAAAAAATTACTTGAAATGGAACTGCTCAAAAGGTTAATTACCTAGATATGGAATGTAATGTAAACTCTATAACATAAATGTAAGTTATGGGAATGTGAGGAATGCAAGAAGATTAAAATCTATTGAAAGTTTTTGATAAATGGTGTTTCTTTATTAGATTATACTTGAAATGGATAAAAGGATCATAGCTATTTTATATTTTATTACTTAATTAGAGATGCCATTGTAAAGTGACCACACCATCACACACTTATGAATTGAGTCATATTGCCTACATTATGTATAAACTTGACTAATGTGCCGACCAGTTGTGGACAGTGCTGACAAAAAAAATTAGAGATATTACATAATTTAATTTTAGTTTATTTTGATATGAAAAGAATTACATAAATTTTCAAAGAAATTATATAATTTTGTGTTTGTTTAGATTTAATCTTATAATTTAATATATATATATATATATAATTACATAAACTACATATAAAATTATAATTTGGGGAAATCAACTTTAAAATGACCCCAACTATTGTTAGACCCATATTTAAAATCTCAACTATTTTAATTGATTTTAAGCACCTCTTTGATTCTGTTAGTGAAAAAATCCCTCAAGTTTGATTCCATTAATGAAAAAACCTTTAAATTTGATTATGCTAGTGGAAAAACTCCTCCATTAACAGTTCCATAAAATAACATGATGTTTACTTATTTCATCAAAATAATACATTTTTTTCTTATAACCAAAAATCAACACAACGTTTAATTTTTGCAACAAAAAACAAGCCATCCATGCTATTTTTTTGTCAACTCATATATTATATTAAATTTCGAATCCAAGAAAAAGACATTGTGTTTACAAAGATACAAGATCTTGCTAAATTACGAACACTACGAGCCAGCCAATCTGCTTTCCTGTTGAGCAACTTTGGGATCTTGATAAGTAAAAAAGAGGCAAAAAGGTTTTGGAGTCGAGCGAATTCCTCCAGATATTGCACGAAGGCAGGCCATTCTTCTGGGTTTGCTACCATCTTCAAAATATCTTCACAATCAGTAGCATATTGAACTTCCAAAATTCCTAGAGCAAGTAGTGATTCCATTGTTCATAAGACGACTACAGATTCTGTATGCAAAGGAGATAAGCTTCTAAAAACCCCTTTGGCACCCATATTTGCTGAACCAATCGAATCTCAGAAACAAAACCAACCCAACCAGAAAGGTATTCAAAATCTTTCCAAGAACCATCGACAAAACACCTACATCCAGTAAAGCTTGGGTTCCTGATTAAGGGCCTTGACACCACTTCCCCAATACCTATGGGCCTTCCTTATTTAGGCGTATCCCCCTTATTCAGATCCGCCCTTGTTTGAGCGTTCTCCCACTCAATCGCTTCCACTTCCGCAATCTGCAGGACTTCTCTAGGATTGTGGTCCTTGTTTGAGAAACATTTTGCATTTCTTGCTTTCCAAATGTTTTAAAGTATCCATGGATAACTCCAAAATTCCTCAAGATCTGGTAACCTCCAGCATAGGTAATCTATATTACTGAATATTGACATACTTGAGAAAACACCCACCCCTGAGGGAATATTAGACAAAGCCCATATCTGAAGAGAGGGAGGATACTCAAAAAGAGTATGATTAATAGTTTCTTCCTCAGCTCCACATTGTGCATACCTCGAATCACCTCTAATTCCTCTACTTTTTAACTTTTCCCTTACCGGCAAACATTCTAAGATCGCCTGCCACATAAAATGTTTTATCTTAGGTGGACAAGATGCCTTCCACCATTTTGCCTGTAAATCCTTTATCGAGGGACCAAACCTTACATCATATTCCCCCTCATGTGATGTTTCGACCTGATATCCCGATTTTACAGTATATTTCCCTGATTTTGAATAAAACCACTTACCTGACCAAGAAGTCTTAATTCCCAAAATCAAGGGTACATCCCTAGGATCAATAATTTGTTTAATCAAAGAAATCCTCCATGTTTTGTCGATGCACCAATCAACATATCCACTGTAAGATCGGGATAGATATTTGGGCCTATACCTGAGGCCGGTCTGGACCCTAGTCCAGGAACCCATGGATCATCCCATAGATAAGTTGATTTACCATCACCTATTCTCATTATCAGCCCTTTACACACTAGAGTTCTAGCGGAAATGATACTTCTCCATCCAAAGGAAGGAGAGTAATTCTTATTAGGAACTAAAGGATTTGAATCTTTATAATAATGACATTTCATGATTCTAGAAAGAAGAAAATCAGGAGCATCCAATAATATCCATAACTGTTTTGCTAATAAAGCAGTATTAAATTCCTCGATTGATCTAAATCCAAAACCACCTTCACTTTTACTCTTGCATAAGTTCTCCCACTTTTTCCAATGGACTCCTCTCATTGTACTTGAATCTTTCCACCAGAAACTTGTGATTGCACTATTTAAAGACAAAATTGTTGTTTTGGATAATCGATAATAGGACATCGCGTAAGTTGAAAGTGCTGTAAGGACCAATTTTATCAGCACTTCTTTTCCCCCTTTCGACAATAGTTTGGCTGACCAACTTGTAATCATTTGCTTTTCCTTGATGAAAGAAATTTTTTTGTCTTTGAACCTCCTAAACATTCTGGAAGGCTTAAGTAAGTACCCATTCCTCCTAGCATATTTATTCCTAAAATGTGTTGTACCTCTGCCTTAGTCTAATGTTGAACTGTATGACCAAACTGTACTGAGGATTTTGAGAAATTGATCTGTTGACCTGAAGCTTCCTCATATGTTTTGAGAATTCTAAGAATGACTTGTGCCTGTTCCACATCGACCTTACTAGAAAAACAAAGTGTCATCTGCAAAAAGTAGTAAGTGAGACCGCTGGATTACCCCTTGCTACTTGTAACCCATTAATCTTTCCGCTCTCCTTAGATTATGTATTAGCACCTCTGTACATAGAATAAAAATATAAGGAGAAAAAGGATCACCTTGCTTTATTCCCCGTCTCAGCACTACACATCCTCTTGGTTGGCCATTTATAATAAAAGAAAACCTTATTGACCTTATCCTCCACATCACACATTTTATTCATGAATCCCTAAATCCCATCTTCTTAAAGAGTTGTTCTAGGAAATTCCATTATACCCAATCATATGCCTTACTCATGTCCGTTTTAACCGTCATATAACCATATTTACACGCTTTATTTGTCCTAAGAGCGTGAAACATCTTATGAACAATCAAAATTTTATCTAAAATCAATTTTCCCGAGACAAAAGCTGACTGCGTTTCTGAGACCAAGTTTGGGAGAAATTTTTTCAGCCTTTGACAAAACACTTTCGAAATGATTTTGTATCCAACATTACAAAGGCTACTAAGCCTAAATTTTGACACCAATGTCGGTCTTTCCTTCTTTGGGATTACAAAAACATTTGTCTCATTTAGTCTAGGATCACAAAAGCCTGTCACCATAAAATTATCAACAAGCCTTACTAAGTTCTCCTTAACCAGATTCCATAATTTCTGAAAAAACAGACCCGTCATCCCATTTGGACCTGGAGTTTTTTCTGGGTTCATATGGAACAAAGCATTATGAACTTCTTCTTCCATAACCCTAGCCATTAAACTATCATTCATATTCTCTGTCACCAGCCTAGGAAAACCTTCCAAGGCATCCTCAAAATTTGTAGAGTCATTTGAGGAAAAAAGGTCTGCAAAATAGTTTTCCACTATATTCCCCACCTCTTCCTCATCTGCTACCCATTGTCCTCCTGAGTTCAGAAGTCCTGAAATCCTATTTTTTACTCGCTTTGTCCTAGTTTATGCATGGAAAAAAACTAGTGTTTTTATCGCCTTCTTTCAACCATTTATTCCTACTCTTTTGCTTCCAATAAATTTCCTCCTCTTGAAATGCCAGATATAACTGATATGTTATCTCTCAAATTTCTTCCGAGGTTCTTGTATCATCACTTTTATATTGTTCAAATCTTTCCTGAAGTTATGTTATTTTTACTGCACTAACTGGGCTATACTTTTTTCAACCTGAGATTTCTCCCCTACATCTTTTTATTTTATCCACCAACCTTGGTATGCCGACCCTTGTTATCCGAGTCCAACCACGAGAGACAGCTTCAGCCAATCCCGACTTTCCCACCCATCTCTTATCAAAACAAAATTGTGGCATTCTTTTCACTACTTCTTGTGCCATCTCTGCTACGATTGGTCTATGGTCAGACCCAATCATCTCTAAATACAAAACCTTTGAATGAGTAAAAAGAAAATGCCAATTCTCATTTGCATACGCTTTATCTAGCTTACACCGTACCACTGTTTTATGTCAAACCCCTCTCCAAGACCATGTGTTCCCAACACAAGGAATTCTAATAGACCACAACTACTTATCATAGTATTAAAAGGAAAAAAAGAGAACCCCCACTCTTCTCATGGTTCCTATTGAGCTCATTGAAATCAAGGATCGTTCCTTACCAAACCAAATCTAGTTAGCTGTTCTCAAACTAATTCTCTTTTGGCAACCACCGGGTCCCCATAAACAAACGTCATAAATATCCGTTGATTATTCAATTCTGGCTCAATATCAATAAGTCTCTTATTTTTAAAATTTAGTTTAAATTCAAAATCCTTATTATAAAACAAAGAAAACCCACCACTTGAGCCCACCGGGTCAACCGTAATTATGTGTGAATAACCCAAATGAACTTGAACATTTTGCATAAATAAAAAACCTTTTTTGGTCTCAGGAAAAAAAGAAAATCTGGCTTATTATTCTTCCATAAACCTCTTAAAAATTTTAAAGTCAATTTAAAATTCCTTGACAATTCCAGCTTAAAACTCACATTAATAAATAGTGAATATAAAAGCTAATCTGCACCCGATGGGCCCTCCTAGGACACAGATTCTGACTCTGCCAATGAGCTGGTCCTCCCGACACCTTTTTCCTGGGTGGAATTGCATTGATGAAATTTCTTTTCCTAATAGCGATTCCTGTTATTACTGAGCTCGCCTTACCAATTTTCTTGGATGGTTAAGGTGGAGGGAAGCCTGCCTCCTTAATTGATGTTACTATAGCATCATTTTGATCATTGATCTCCTTGAAATGCTCTGCACCCTCTTGTCATCTAACTCTGCATCCATGAAATCAGCACCTAACACATAAATCTATAAAATAGTTGAGGTTTTGAGGATATATAATATCACACAATATTTAGTAAGATGTGGTTTTTATTAATTTTTAGAATTTATTATTAATATTATATCTATATATACATATTATATCTATATATACATATTATATATATATATATAGGTAATTTAGTCTCATATATCAAATGAGTAAGTGTTTTTTCAATTTCAACATTCCTTTCACGAAGATACAATTAAAGATTGAAAAATATCNATATGTTTAAATATTTTTAATGAAAAATAAATAACATGGATGACGCGTAATGTTGATGAGAAAGATGGTACTGATTTGCATTACGCGTCATCCATATTATTTATTTGTCTTTAAAATATTTAAACATATATATATATATATATATATATATGTGAGACTAAATTACATATATAAAAAATTTATATATAGATACAATATTAATAATAAATTTTAAAAATTAATAAAAACCACATCTTACTAAATATTGTGTGATACTATATATTTTCAAAACCTCAACTATTTTATAAATTTATATAATTTGAAGGTGCTAACAAAAAAGAAAAAGAGGTATTCATCAAAAATGCCTTGTTTACTGTTCATAATTATTTGAAATGTCTTCTTTTTGCAACCTTCTCCAGAATACCCTCTTTGTATTTTAGAAAGACTAAAATACCCTTCAAAAGAAAAAAAAATAACAAGAAGTCTGCTGCCCCACGGTCAGTTTCTCCCTTCTCAAATAAAAAGACTTTGAACTTTCATCATCTTCTCCCTGTAAAAGGCGAGACCTTCTCTTTTCTCTGTAAAATCTTCAATCCTTTCATTTTCTTCTCCCAGAAAATCTTCAAGAAATGAGGGTTAAAAGTCGTTAAAAATTTGGTTTCTTCATTGGGATTTGGGTGTTTTGAGATTTTGAGAGTTTTCAATTAAAGATTTGGGGGTTTTGATGTGAATGGTAAATGTGTTATGTTTATCGGGTTTTAGTTTCAGAAATTTCTATGGAGAAATCGTATTCGAGAGTATGGTATTGAAGGTTTTGGGGTTTGGTCGTTAATGGGGGTTTTGCCGTTAATGACAAAGGTGAAGAAGATGAATACAAAAGTGAAAGAGTTGTCTGTGTCTTCAAATTCTTATTTACATTTGGTTTTGTCTTCGTATACTTATTAATATTTGTCATTGTCTTCAATTAATTTCTAGTGACTTGTGTACACGAAGCAATTGTTGTCCATGTCTTCAAATTCTTATTCACATTTGTCTTTGTCTTCGTATACTTATTAATATTTGTCTTTGTCTTCAATTATTGTCTAGGAACTTGTGTACACGAAGCAATTGTTGTCCATGTCTTCAAATTCTTATTCACATTTGTCTTTGTCTTCGTATACTTAGTAATAGCTGTCCTTGTCTTCAATTATTGTCTATTTACCTATGTACATAAAGCAATTGTTGTCCATGTCTTCTAATTCTTATTCATATTTATCTTTTTCTTCTTATAATTATTAATATTTGTCCTTGTCCATAGGATTCTTCTTCTTCATCATCATCATCTCCACTTTCAGTAATTAACAGAAAAACGAAATCCCAATTTAACAGACGAATGAAATCCTAATTTAACAAAAAAACAAAATCTCAATTCTAATAAACAGAAAAACAAAATCCTAATTCTTATGAGTAGAAATTAAGGAAACGAGATCTAATTAGAAAACGGGATCTTATTACCAGACATCTCTTTGATTTGGGCTCTCATATTTCTGAATGCAGAAAAGACTCGATTTTACTTGTGTCAGTTTCGAAGCTTTGAGACAAAAGGGTTAAAAAGAACGAAATAGTTTAAGAAAGCGAGAGGGAGAGAGATAGATGAGTTGCAGATTTGGTCAGGGGCTTAGTTATCTTTTGAAAAGAACAAAATAGTTAAAGAGGACATTTCACACAAGAAAAACATAGAAGAACTATTTCATACAATTACTTTTGAAAAGAGGACATCCCACAAAATTATTTCAAAAAAATATATACACAAAAATTTTAGTTGAAGTGTGAGTTATATATAGATAACCTAGTATATAGCAGTTGTAAATATATATACACAAATATAAACGCATTTATATACACATAATTTAGAATAGATGATCAATAATTATCAACACATTTGGTTTTGTGGAGTATAACAATGATTATCGAACAAATCCAATTAAGTTCAAAATTGTGTTCTATCGTAAAACTATGGTGCTTGGTATTTGTCAAGAAAATTAGATTAAAATATATTGATCGGTAAATTATTTGTCTATTTATTTTCTTATTGAATTTTGTTAATAAATATAGTTAATAATTTATTTTGAATAATTTTTTGTTTCACATATGTTTACTGCATATATATTGGGTCAAATGTGAATGTGAGAAAATTAGATAACTTGAAAGAAAAATATAAATATATTTTAAAACTAACATTTTATTTAAAACATGCTATGTAAGTTTTTCTAATATTTTTTAGCATCAAAATTAATTTTAATAATATTTCATAGATTATGAATATATGCTAACAAAATTAATTTTAATAATATTTTTTTCTTATGCTAATAATTGCATTTGTGCCACAACTACATTACATATATTTTTGAACTTATCAAAACTGGTTACGTAAAAAAAGTTATTCATGCTATAATAAAACTAAAATTTATCAAAAATGCATATATAATAATATGTAACCTATGTTTAATAGTCATTTCTCTCTGCTTATATTTATTTAAGAAATAATTATCCAGAATGCCCTCTTTTCAAAATTATTTGTATGAAATATCCTCTTTTCACTGTCTCTTCTAGAATACCCTTTTTTCAAAACTATTTGTATGAAATGCCCTCGTTTAATTAAAGACATAGACAACGTGTTCACTTTTAATTAAAGACATGAACAACGTGTTAATTTTTAATTAAAGACATAGACAACACATTCACTTTTAATTAAAGACATGTACATAAGTCCAAATTATGTCATGTTTTTTCATGTAAATGTAAAGACATGGACCAAATCTGTAGAACGAGGACACAAAAACATGGACAAGAAAAAATCAGCACGAGACATAGACATATGATGACACAAAGAGGGCATTCTGGAAGAGGTTTCAAAAAGAGGGCAATTCATATAATTAGTTACATAAAGAGAGCATTTCGGATGAAATTCCCTTTATTTAATATTAGTTCTCTCTTAAAAAATATACAAAATCAACAAACTTTTGTTAATGATTCTATGTTAAAAAAATCAATGATAAAATTCCTAAAATATTTCAATCCTCAATTTTGATTTTTAATCGTTTGAATTGAAATATTTATGAAAAAATCAATATGACATGTTTACCATGTTAGTATCCAGATAACTATACTTATTATATGTTTAACGTTTATAAAAATTTTCTTAATAACATAGCCATATGTATAATATGATTAATCAAATAATAGCTCATTGGAATCTATTATCTAATATATTATTATCATAAAATTTATTGTATTTTATTTTATGTCTTAGAAATTTTATATTATACAAAATCCATCTTTTACATATCAAAATGATATAATTTATAATAGTTTTATGATATAAATTAATAAAAAGTTAATTATCAATGTATAAAAGAAAATAAATTTTTAAAACTAAATGAATTATTTAAAAAAATTATGCATGCACGCATATGCGGGAAATTTATCTAGTTAAAAATTTAAGGTGATAAATTAATAATTCATAAAAATGTAAAATATGTTACAAAATCAAGATGCAAATAACTTTAATCGGTATAAAAACTTGATTAAACCGGCATGACTCTAAGAATTTTAGAGAGATGACTCTCTTTGATGGTGTATTCCAATCTTATCAATATGTTATTTTAATATTATGTGTTGTCTTGTGTTGCCATGTCTTATTTTTTAATAATTAGACCGATAAGACTCGATCAATGACTAAAACTTATACCTAAAATTTCTTATTAACTTCCAAATATAGTTGGGTAGAGCCAACTCCAGATGCTTGAGCCATTAGATGGGATATTTATCCACCAAAATGAGAAGAGCTCGACAAACCCAATAAAAAGCATAAGAAGGGAAAAAATTACAACAATACAAACTCTCATTGGAATAATGAAATAATAATGACTTTAATCAGTATAAAAACTTAATTAAGTTGGAGTAACTCTTAGAATTCTAGAAAGATGATTTGGTTTGGAAAGCATATCTCAAATCTATTACATAATGTTAATATATATAGTAGTGAAGTAAGGATCACACTTTGATAATACATTTACATTTTTACAATGATTGTTAACCAAAATTGATGTTTGTATTGTGATAATACAAATTATGTGATGTCTCATGCTTAAGACATGGAGATTTCTTTTCTCTTTTATAACACTCTCCCTTGGACACTACTATTACTATTTTTCTTGTGTTATGTACTTTGTCGTTTTTTGTTGCCTTGTTAAAAACCTTTGTTGGAAAGCCAAGAGGAAAAACTATCAAAAGGGAAAAAAATACAATGATGTAAGCTCCCCCTCAAATCATAAAGATCACATCTTACACATCTCTTTGATGGTGTATTCCACTCATATCAACATGTTATTTTAATGTTTTTTGTTGTCTTGTGTTGCCAAGTACTATTTTTCAATAATTGGACCGACAAGAGCTGATCAATGACTCAAACTCATACCTAAAATCCCCTAGTAACTACCAAATGTTGTTGGGTGGAGTCAACTCGAGATGCTTGAGCAATTAGCTAGGATATTTATCCACCTAATGAGAAGAGCTCGACAAACCCGATGAAAAAAACATAAGAAGGGAAAAAGTACAACGATACAACTCCCATTGGAATAATGAGATACTTATGACTTTAATCAGTATTAAAACTTGATTAAGTCGGCATGACTTTCAGAATGCTAGAGAGATGATTCTAGAAAGATGTCAGAAAAAAAACTTTTCTTATTTGGTTTGGAAAACATATCTCAAATCTATCACATAATGTTCATATATATATTAGTGAAATAAGGTTCACATATTGATAATACGCTTACATTTGAACAATGATTGTTTACCAAAATTGACGTTTGTATTGTGATAATACAAACTTTGAGATGTCTAGTGCTTGAGACATGGAGACTTCTTCTCTCTTTTATAACACTCTCCATTGGACAGCACAATCACTATTTTTTTCTTGTGTTATGTACTTTGTCGTTTTTTGTTGCCTTGTTAAAAACCTTTGTTAAAAATTCAAGTGGAAAAAACTATCAGAAGGGAAAAAAGTACAATGCTGTACTCCCCCTAAAATCATGAAGATCACATCTTACACATCTCTTTGATGGTGTATTCCATTCTTATCAACATGTTTTTAATGTTCTTTGTTGTCTTGTGTTGTCGTATCTTATTTTTCAATAATTGAACCGACATGACCCGATCAATGACTCAAACTCATACCTAACATCCCCTATTAACTACCAAATGTTGTTGGGTGGAGTCAAATCAAGATGCTTGAGCAATTAGCTGGGGTATTTATCGACCAAAGTGAGAAGAGCTCGACAAATCCGATGAAAAAAACATAAGAAGGGAAAAAAGTACAACGATACAAACTCCCACTGGAATAATGGGATACTAATGATTTAATCGGTATAGAAACTTGATTAAACCAGCGTGAATCTCAGAAGTTTAGAGAAATGATTCTAGAAAGGTGTCAGAAAAAAACTTTTCTTATTTGGTTTAGAAAGTGTATTTCAGATCTGTTACTATGTAGTAGTGAAGTAAGAGTTAACACATTGATAATACATTTACATTTTTAATGATTGTTTACCAAAATTGATATTTGTATTATGATAATACAAACTTTTTGATGTCTAATGCTTGAGACATGGAGACACATTCTCTTTTTCATAACACTCTCCCTTGGACACCATAATAATAATTTTTTGTGGTGTTATGTACTTTGTCATTTATTATTGCCTTGTAAAAAACTTTTGTTAGAAAACCAAGTGGAAAAACTATCAGAAGGGAAAAAAGTACAATGATGTAAGCTCCCCCCCATCAAATAATGAAGGTCACATCTTACATATCTCTTTAATGGTGTATTCCAATCTTATCAACATGTTATTTTAATGTTCTTTGTTGTCTTGTGTTGTCATGTCTTATTTTTTTAATAATTAGACCGACAAGACCCGATCAATGACTCAAACTCATACTTAAAATCCCCTATTAACTTCCAAATGTAGTTGGATAGAGTCAACTCCAGATGCTTGAGCCATTAGATGGGGTATTTATCCACCACAATGAGAAAAGCTCGACAAACCCGACGAAAAAACCATAAGAAGGGGAAAAAGTACAACAATACAAACTCCCATTGGAATAATGAGATGATAATGACTTTAGTCAATATGAAACTTGACTAAGCCGGAGTGACTCTTAGAATTCTAGAGAGATAATGGTGTCTGAAATAAACTTTTCTTATTTTGTTTGGAAAGCATATATCAAATCAGTTACATAATCTTCCTGTATAAAGTAGTGAAGTAAGGTTCACACTTTAATAATACGCTTACATTTGTATGATGATTGTTTACCAAGATTGACATTTTTATTGTGATAATAGAAACTTTGTGATGTCTCATGCTTGGGACATGGAGACTTCTTCTCTCTTTTATAATACTCTCCCTTGGACACCACAATCCCTATTTTTTCTTGTGCTATGTACTTTGTCATTTATTGTTGCCTTGTTAAAAATCTTTGTTGGAAAACCAAGTGGGAAAAACTATCAGAAGGGAAAAAAGTACAATGATGTAAGCTCTCCCTCAAATCATGAAGATCACATCTCTTTTGATGCGATCATGGACAGCTCAACTCCCCAACATGGAGAACACAACAATGAAGACTCAGATAAGCATGAAGATGAAGCTGAATTGGAAGTAGCAATACCGAGTTGACCAATGACTAGAGCTAGAAGGAAGTTGCTGAACCAAGCTATTGAAGGAA
>OVBA01006012.1:0-18150 GCA_900406435.1 Lepidium aucheri
TGAAGCCAAGTCAATTTTTGAGAACCAAGTAGCACCTCTAAGTTGGTTCAACAAATCATCCACTCGTGGGAGAGGGTACTTGTTCTTTACTGTCACTCTATTCAATCCACGGTAGTCAATACACAACTTGAAGGTTTCATCCTTCTTTTTCACAAACAGCACCGGTGCACCCCATGGTTAACTACTCGGTCTTATAAACCCCTTATCCATTAGTTCCTTAAGCTGTCTTTTCAAATCAGCCATTTCCGGTTGTGCCATCCGGTATGGTGCTTTCGAGATAGGCACCGTTCCGAGTTCTAGTTCAATTGTGAACGGATCAGACCGTTCTGGTGGTAAACTCGTGACTGCTGCAAACACGTCCTTGAGCTCATTAACTACTGGAATGTACTTGAGTTCTGTTTCTGGTCCAACTTTAACAGTCGAGATCGTAACTAAGTACGCCTCACATGCTTTCTCGAGCATCTGTTCCGCTTAGACAATCGAGACAACCAAGCTATATGAAGTGGGTTGGATTCCCTGATACACCAACCAATTTCCCTCATTATCACACTTAACTCTACCATGATAACAATCTATGCGTGCCTTGTACTTCCCAAGACAATCCATTCCGAAGATCACATCATATAGTTCCACTTCACAAATCACTAGGTAAGTCGGCATGTTCACTCCTTCTATGAGCACAGAAACGTTCCTAATAGCCCCTAGGGTATCCATTACTTTTCCACCAGCTGCTCAGACTAACAACCTACTACTTACTCCAGGTTCTCTCTCAAATTCACCAACACCGATCATTCTTGGGTGCACAAAGCAATATGACGCCCCTGAATCAAACAACACATGGGTTTCCACACCACCCATATTCATGGTTCCTACATGTTTATTTAAACACTAAGGATCCTAGTTCGCACTACACAAGCATTCAAGTTCACAAACAGAAGAAGTTACGGTGATTAACATAACTTACCATCGATCGGACGTGGGGTGGTCTAGTCGGTTGGATCTGAAACCAGTGAGTATGCTTTAAACATTATAGCTGGTCTATTGGCGGTGGTGGTAGTGGTGGCAACTCCTCCCTTGCCCGTTTCCCTGATGGTTGAAGCGGTTTGGGACAGTTAGCCCTGATGTGCCCTGTTTCCCCACAGTTATAGCACACCTTTGGTCCCTCGGTACGGACATCCTTTGCCCTTGTGTCCTCCTTTGGACAATCACGAACCCTATGGTTTGTACTACCACACAGAAAACATGCACCCCACCCAACATTCTCCAATATGCTCGTTTCCGCAGACCTTACACGTAGTGCGAGCCGCAACCGGTTTACCCGACGCATTCTTATCCGTTCTCCTTTGTCTTGATCCCGAACCATTCCCCAAATGAGTGTGCTGCACGGTTGGGACCCTTTTCCTTTCACTCACCGATCTTGCCTCCTCCAGCCTACTCTCCAATTGGGCTGCCTTTTCCACAAGCTCTGCAACTGAGTTGTAATTCTGTACCTGACACATGTTGCAAAGTTCAAGCCATAGCCCACGCATGAACCGACGCACTTGGACCATCTCATAATCTAACTGACGTCCAGCATACCTCCTAAGGTTTTTAAACTGAGTCTCATACTCTCTCACAGGCATCGATCTTTGACTAAGATCCAAGAAGGCTCTTTCTAGCCTATCAAACACCTCATGTGGAAAATACTTTACTTGGAACTCTTACAAAACGTTTCCCACGTGTAGTTCGGGTTCGCCATTCGGCCTGAAACCCCTTGCCACCAGTTGTTGGCATCACCCTCCAAGTAATGAAACGCTATATCACACCTATACTTCTCAGGACAACGAATAGAGTTGAAGTTCCTCTCCAACATACTCCTCCACTCATCAGCCATGATCGGCTTAGCTCCTCCAGGAAAGAACTTTGTGCCAAGTTTCTGCATATGATCCATCATTTTCAGGTATGATGGAGTGGCCAAGGCCTGAGCAGCCTCCGTGGTCATGTTCCATGTGGTTTCCACATCTGCATGCGGTAGAACACTCTCCACAGGTACCTTACCCTGCCGCGGGGGTACGCTTTAGCCGGTGTTATAGCTGGTAGTCTCTCCAAGACTTGGGCCAACATAGCCAAAATTGGGTTCAACCCATACTGGTCTCCAGCCCCAGCATTCGCAATTGGGGTCAGCGGTGTTGCGGGCACCTTATTCTTGCTCTGGTCAATACTTTGTTGATGTTCTACATTGTTCCTCTCATCAAGTTCAGTCCTATCAATAGCATTACAAGAAGTCTCACCATTTCCCACATTTCCTCTCCTTCCATTCCGGGTACTAACCATACACAGTTACCACATTAACTATGTTAATAACCTCTATTAACTTAGCTTGGTTCACAGAACACATATCACACTTACCGCGAGACCTTGGTGTGAGGAGGATGAATATCATTCATCTAACCCATTCATACACTTCCCAACTATCCAAGAATAAAACAGGCTCTGATTCAACATTGTAATACCCCAACTCATTAGACCCGCGTACCATGCTTTCTACTTTGGCCTTGGGCAAACCAAACACTTAAGCAATTCTTGTTCCATTATTCACTAAGTCAAAATTTCGATTGTAATGATGTGACAAGCCCAAACAATTCATAAAACTCGATTCCATTCTTATTCATAACTAAAATTCAAGGTTCCACAAACATCAAGTGAAAAACATAACATATTGAAATCGGTACTAAACTTCACGTTCAATCTTAAATAACATAAAACAGATCCCAAAACCCATCAGTAGTTCCACCTCCTCTCCGTCTCGCCTTGGTCTTGCTCCTATTAGCCACTTTCTCGATCATTGGTCGAATCATTACCTGCAATCATGCAGTTCGTATAAGCAAAAGAATTGCTTAGTGGTTCGGTCATCCCGTCCCACTAGGCTATAACCAGAACACGCATTCAATAATAAATCAAATCAAATAATAGAACAATCATTAATCAGAGCTTGCTCAAACAATCTTTTTGACTACTCAGGGTACATCCGAATCAGCCAAAGTAATCTTTGAGTTAAGAACAACATTCACATTATTTCACAATTTCAGATCCGAACCCTAAGGTTCACAGGTCACATGTCCGAACACTAAGGTTCGCAAGTCACAGGTCAATAACACTAAGGTTCACAGGTCACTGGTCTAAACACTTGGTTTGCAAGTCACAGGTCACGAATCACATGGTTCTCAATCACAATATCGACCCACATGGTCCTTCCATTCACAATCAATCATTCAACCTAACCATTCTAAGATTCCATTTAACTTATTACCAAATACAGATGTAGGTCAACCTCACGGTCACAAACTCACCTTTTCCTTAGTTGATTTTGGGTTCCTTTTTGCTCTATGGGGTTCAAATTGTCAATCCTAGCAAAACCTTGAACTCAAGTAAACTTTTTCCTTGCTTTAACTAGGTTGATCTCTCTCAGCCTCCTTCGAGTTCTCTCTCTCTCTCTCTCTCTCTCTCTCTCTCTCTCTCTTAATTCTTAAGCTAATTTGCGGATTAGCCTTTTAGGGTGGTTTTCTGCACCTATTTATAACTCGTGGGGTAACCTAACCCTAGCCCTAATTCTTTTAGTTGGACCAGGCTCAAACCCTTTCACAATAATCCAAGGTCCAAAACACATCAATTCTGGTCGTTTTACTCTTAGGCCACCCGTTCGGACACATACCAGACCCTTGTCCGAACGAGAACCCTTGTCCGAACATGGACACCTTTGTCTGAACGCAGACCAGAATTGTCCAAACACAGACCAAATGTGTCTTGAACCTTAAACCTTGTCCAAAGCTAGACATAACATGTCCGATGCTCCTAGGTTCATGTGCGATCTTGGACCAATCATGTCTGCATGACCATACGGTCCGATCCACTTGGTTCTGTCCAAATCCTAGGTTCGTGTCCTAAATCTCTTCCTTAGCTTAGTTTTCATGTTTAAATCTGATTTTCATCATCCCCTAGGCATCCAATGCCTTTTCTTCGCCAGAACGCACCTATTGGCAATGTTTGGTTCGCCCGTATGTACCGTGTCTACGTACCGCACCTAGTGTGTTCTTGGGTCGGTTGAACATGGGCGTTATAGCAATACTTGGTTCTTCGTGGATACGATCCTTAAGTACTACTACTTCATTGATGTGCACTTGCAGTAGATTGCTTTAGGTTAAAACCTGATCCCCATCAAGTTTTTGGCGCCGTTGCCGGGGAATTAATTAGTTGCCTTTTGATTATAATTTGCTTTTAAGTCTATACTCTGTACTTACGTTTTGTTTTGTGTTTTGTTTTCTTTTGTTTTTGTTTCAGGTTTATGCACCGAAGAGTCAAGGTTCAGATAATCTACTTTGTTTGAATAACAAAGAACTTGCTAGAGTTGAAAGAGAAAATCGCAGAACTAAAGTAATGAGTTAGAAAAATCAGCAGAATCCTCAAGATCATGAGACTCAGCCAGCTGTCCCGAGAGACCAGGATGTTCAGCAAACATTTGAAAAATTGCAGAGAGATTTGGCTATGCTCAGGAGGCAGCAAGAAAAGCCTTGATGCCAAGCTATAGGTTATATGGATACACTTCACACATACTATCAGAATGGGTCTGCTATTCGACCTCCAGCTATCCAGAGGCAAGACTATGAGATCAAGTCTCATCTGATTGGATTAGTGAAGGAATATGTCTTCAATGGTCTCCCAGGATAGAACCCTGTGGATCATATCGAGAACTTCGAAGACATGTGCAGTACCACGAGTTTGAATGGAGTTCCTGCAAACTATGTGAAGTGTAAGCTGTTTCACCATTCACTTTTTGATAAAACTTCTAGATGGTTGTGATCTTTGCCTCCAGGTTCGTTAACTCCATGGGCTGAAGTTAGAGCTGCCTTCTTGGATCAGTTCTATACTGAGTCAAGGACTGCAGCATTAAGAAGCAAGATATCATAGTTTCAGCAACATTCTGGTGAGTCTTTGCATGACGCTTGGCAGAGATTCAAAGAGTACCAACGAGTTTGTCCCCATCATGGTTATTCGGATGAGCAGCTGCTCAATACATTCTATGGAGGAATCGATTGGGAGTATAAGAACTCTTTGACTGCTGCTAGCAATAAAGACTTCATGATGAACACTAGGGATGAAGCCTTCACCCTCATCAACAACTTCGCTGCAAGTTTAGGGAACCATTGTCTACAATACGATCGAAGCAAGAAGGTCAATAGTGTGGAGATTCAGAGGATTGATGAGATTTCAGAGAAGCTTGACATGCTTATCAAGGCAAGTCATGGAGATAACCGAGGAGAGCATCAGCTGGATGACACTAGGGAAGTCGATCAAGTTCAGGTTGAGTGTTATATGTCTAAAGATCAGAAAGGGGTTGATTATGTTAAATGGCAAAACAGGGGACAGAACCAGAACTATCTCTCATACAGGACCACCAACGTCAAGAATCCATAGGATATCGTCATACCACCTCCAATAATACCACATGGATCACCATTTCATGGTAAACCATTTGTGCAGAATTCAGGGCAGAGATGGAACAACCAAATGTCAAATTCTGGGGCTGGATATTGGCGAATACTTTACAAGCCTTACACACAAGAGGCGACACAACAAGCTAGTTCATCTGGAACTTCTAATGATGAGGTTAAAGCTCTCATTCAACAGCTTGCAACCGGACAGCAAAAGTCTACTAGGGATCTCAATACTAAGGTGGACAGCATGTACAACGATTTGAACAATATGTTTGAATCCGTCTCAGTACACTTGAAGAAGCTGGATACACAAGTGGCACAAACAGCTGAAGCTATGAGAAGGCTACATTGAGCTTTACTGGGTAAAGTTGAGAAAAACCCTAGAGAATCTTGCAATGTTGTGAATCTTAAGGTTAAGGAACTCTATGTGGATAAGGAGAGCAGCTGTGAAGATAAATATCAACCTCTTATACCTTATCTCAAGGAGTTCGTAAAGCAAGAAGATCAAGGGAATTCAGTATTCCTTGTTCTCTTGGCAAGTTGAAGTTTGGTGATGCTTTATGTGACACCGGTGCAAGTGTTAGTGTGATCTCGTTGGAGACAGTGAGGGAGCTTGGGATCGAGGTTATGCAGGAGCATACCTCCTCCATTTCTTTTGATGATGCCACTTTTAAGAGCCCAAGAGGCAAGTTAGTTGATTTCAGAGTCATTGTGGGAAATTGCAAGGTTCCAACCGATTTTACGGTTGTTGAGATTGTTAAGGAAGGAGTTGTGCCCATTCCGTTGGGTCGACCATTTTTGTATACTGTTGGGGAAAGGATTGAACTTCCCAACCAGAGAGTGGTGCTTGAAAGCGTTGATAAAGGAGTCTCCTATCCTATTAGAAATCGACTTAGAACCTATGTGGTGTGATAAGGAGTTGTGTTGACAAAGAGAAGATTAAGGTTGTGAATTTGATCAACACAAATTTGGAGTATGAGGAACTAGAGTATTGGTCATCGGATGAGGAGTATGAGAATCGGTTGAATATGATGATGATAGTATCCTTATTGAGAAACCCGATGAATACTATGAGAATATACTTCAAAATTTGTGTTTGAAGATCTTTACAGGAAGACTTAGTCTTGAATCTCCTGGACCATATTCGGTGAAGGAATTAAAGCCTGATGGAACTGTAGTGTTGCTGGACCCAACATGTGCTGAATTCCATAGGAAGGATGACCAACTCAATCAGTTCATCAAGGATGAGATGGAAACCAAGGGAGTGATCATTCCTCCCAAGGATGATTTAGCCAATTAGGTAGTATTCAAGTCAAGCTATTGACTTTAAACAAGAGTTGAGTGGGAGGCAACCAAGTAATATGTAGTTTTTATTTTCATAGTTTTTCTATTTTAATTTGATTTTTAGTTTTGTTTTGAGTTTTTTTTAGGTGAGTAAAACGAACAAAGGGGCTTTGATTGATCGATCCACTCTGCGATCGATCAATCAACGGAGCTTTAAGGGTTTACACTTGATCTAGTGATTGATCTACACATATATGATCGATCAATCATCAAAGAAAAAGGTAATACGCTTGATCTTGTGATCGACCTCATCAGGAAGATCGATCGATCAAACATGCAAGGAGAGGAACACTCGATCTGATGATCGACCTGCAGACAGGTGATTGATCGATCGACGCATATCAAGGACATACGTTTGATTTGTTGATCGACCTGTGCAGTCCCGATCGATCGATCATCGTGTTTTAAGTGGTAGGATCAATCGATCAACGGGCCAGATAAGTCTTTGTAACGTAGAAAACACGGGTTTCATTCAAAATATTTTCTTTCGCGGGTTTTAGGCAACTTTTAGGCGAAAAACTTAAAAATCCTCCATCTTCCTCGATTCTTAACCGTTTTCTTTGATTCAAAGGCCTAACCTGATCAAAATTTCATCCTCTATCCAATTATCTATTCATATGATTCGATTAGCAAAGGTATGACTTCTAAATTATCGATTTAAAAGTGACAAAGATTGGTGAGATTTTTGGGAATTCTAGATTTTGATTTATTATTGCTCAATTGTGTTAATCCAATTTGTAGTCATGATTATATGATGACTTCGATCAGTCTTACCGATTGTATTGTTAGATTCTTGCCTAGAAATCGATTGTTAGGTTGTTGGAGAATTTTGATGAATTTTAGATTTTCGACATGGAATTGGGAATTTGTGTTCTTGATTGAAGCATTTCTGGATGATTTAGATGTTCCATGACTGATTTAGCAATTGATTTTATATAATTCTCATTTGGATTTTATATTTTCGATTTCCCAATTTTTTTGAGGATATTGATTTTTCTCGGTTTTGTTTGATCGATATGTGCAGATCATGGGTAGAACTTGCGAGGGAAAGCAACGTTCCTGTAAGATTAGACGTTCAGCGATTTTAGAGGCAGGACAATCTTCAAATCCCCAAGTGTTTGAGCGATCATGTTTTCCTTGGCCTAAACAAGATAATGAGCCTTTTGAGAGGAATTTGGGCAATAGATCAGATCCATCGTTGTTGAAGAACGACAGGCTTACAGGAAAAGGACAGAGGAGACGAGATGGGAGAGTTTCCATTGTGTGTTTTATGATCAGTTGTTGAGGAACATGCTCGTCTCGACCAAGTTTTTGTGCCCGACGACATTGAGAAAGCTTGGTATTATTGATGATGTTATAGGTATGCTCGAGAGATTAGGCCTTGGTACCTTCATGACCAAGCCATAGCCGCTATACGCGGAAGTAGTCCGACAGTTCTTAGCCTCCTATGATCTTCATCTCGCAGCCGACCCACATGCTCCTTTTTATGCGGCTTATATGTCATTTCTGTACTGTGGTATTTGCTACCACTTGACCATTAAGGAGATTTGCCAGATATATGGGTTCTGCGAGGAAGCCAACAGTCAGCTACCTTCTGGCCAAGGTACTCCTCTTAGTGCTCTTTGGGATATTTTGGCTGATGGTGCATTTCAGGGCAGAGATTCGAATCTCACCTATATCCGACATCCTGTGATTTGGATTGTGGCCACGATGTTAGGTTCGACGATTCCGTGTAAGGAAATCAACCATGCCTTGAACAATCCAGAGTTAGAGATCCTCCATCATGCTTTGTATACTGCGATACCAGACTTGTACGGCTCTGCACCTACTCCTGATGTCGGTCCTTGTGACCTCAACGGGGGATAAGTGTTCATGAAGCTTCTTCCCAAACATTGTTTCAAAGGCACTCTGAGTCAGTCTGTCAGTGAGACGATAGGTAGTCTCCTGACCCCCATGTTTGAGTACTTGCAGCTGGATCTTAGTAACACAATGAAGCATGAGAGGATAGCAATATGTTGATGATCGAGTCTTGACCAACTTCACCTTCACCACCGAGCAGATAAAGTGGAGATATTTTACTAGAGATGTTGAGCCTTACCTTTGTTCTTTTCTTGAACCCGCGATTACATCTCTCACCTATAGAGAGATTGTAATTTTTGAGCTGCACATTGCACATCCTGAGATTGCAGTGCGAGAAAGAGCAGCGTCAACCTCAATGACAAGCTCCACAGAGATGTTTATCAGCTGCAGCTCCACCACCTACACAGCCGCAGCCCAACGTTGCTCAGACACTCGAGCATCTTATTCTAGAGTACAGTGCAGAGTATGATATTCCTCCTTTCTCTGATGACTTTACTGAGCAGCAGTATCGATGTTGGCACTATGAGACGGAGCAGAGGAAGCATTTGATGAGGAATAACCTTTGGGAGGCACTTAGGAGGATACCAGTTGCTTTTTGTATGAGTGCACATGCTGTGGATTAGCCAGAGAGTAACACGAGAGCTGATGTCAATTGATCAAATGTTACTGGACATTGATATAAGGCTGATTCCGAGGACACAGAGGATCACCTACTTGAGCAACGCCTTCCTCGTCGACGTAGGCGAGCACCTGGAGACCGAGAGAGCCAGAGCCCTGAGTGATCGGTTTTTCTTACCCTTTTTCTTTCTTTATTTTGATTTTTTTCTGTTTTGTTTCTTTTTATGTGTAAGTTGTGATCTCTTCTAGCTTGTTTACACACCGGAGATGGTGTGAAGTAAGTCTGGGGGAGATGCACTTGCTGTGACTAACACGTTTTTTGCTTTGTTTTGTTTCTTTTTAGTTGTTATGTTCAGATTTTAACTCTATCTATGATATGTTTTTGAGCTTTTGAAACCTGTTGCCTAAGGAACCATGATTTTTGAGGATAGTTGCACCATTATGCTTTTCGGATCGTTGATATGCACTTGTTGGGAATCGATTGACTATTGGAAAAACTAGAGACAAAACATCTTCTCAATCACACATATTGATTTTCAGGTATTCCAAGAATCTATGCCTATTTCAACTATAACCTGACTTAATTTTCTTGTCATGAGGCTTGGTATGCATTGGATCGGATTCCTCTCTTCAAAGATGAAAGAATTATTTGTGTCAGTATGGTTCCCCTCTCTTAGATATTCGAATGTTTTAAGATTCTGATGTGACTATAAAACAAAGTTGAAGCATATTAAAAGATGGTCAAGAATCGAAAATTTTGAACCAATGAAGCCACTTTTTCTTTCATTATTTGAGTTGCTAAAGAACCAACTAGTTAAAAAAATAAAATGATACCCTAGGTAAGTAGGGAAAAATAGACTGCAAATGAATGGAATGAGAGGAAAGGAACCATAGGAAGATAGTCTTATGTTCAGGTAAAGGCTGATGATGAGTCCATGTGTTCATTGATCGACACTCCCTTGATGAGACAATACTTAGATGATTAGGAAGTCAGTATCGTGCATTTGGGTATTTTGATATCGATTGTAGAATCCAATTCAACGACTAAAGACTCATAACCTTTGAATTATGAATTTCTAATAAAGTCCTCTTCAATAGTTTAGATCGACTCTAATTTTAATTTTTCTTGTTTTAACCTTCTTCTCCTCTGTTCTTTTAAATTTGATGGTTCCTCATAATTTTATTTAGTTATTGTGCCTCCTTTTTCTTTTTCCCAATATCACAGGACTTGGCTCTACCTTTTCTTGGTGGCTTGGCCATTCGTTGGAGAGAGTGTGCTCCAGGCGTTTGACGGGTCTGGCTCATTTCTTCTTTTGATTGAGTTTGAAGGTTCGTGGATCCCGTGGGCACTTCTTTTTGTTTGGGTTCAACATTCAATGGGTTCGGTTAGCTCTTTCTTTTTTTTGAGTTCAGAGGTTCTTGGACAAGTTTGGGGGAATTTTTCTTTGTTCAAATTCGGTTGTGATTCACGGATTCAGCAGATTTTTGCTTCCTTTGACTGGTTCGGCAATCCCTTCTCTCTTGGGGAGTTTCTCCTTTCTCTTTGAGTTTGGCGAAGACGTGATTGGTTCGGCTTTGTTAGTTCGAAAAAAATTCTCATTGCAGGTTTGATGGTGATCTTATCTGCTCGACAATTCTCGTGTGGACTTGGTGGTAACTTTTCCTTTGTACTTTTTCAGGCATAAACAAACGAGTTGTGTTATCATTGCGGGTTTGGTGGACTGCTTGCTAATATACCTCTATTTTATAGGTTTTGAGCTCATTAACAGGCCTACTTTCAAAGTTTTTATCTGTGTTTTGTGTCACTTTCAGGTGGAAAACGTAGGAACTTAGATTATTTGCATTGGAGTCTCGTTTGGATGATTTTGGAGCATTACTTGAAGTTTCATGGATAAAGCCTATGATCGATCAATCAACACCTTGATCGATCGATCACGCTTGCTTGCCAGATCATTTTTTGACCACACGATCGACCTGCTTAGCTGGAAGATCGATCAAAACTTTGTGATTTATCGATCAACATCTTGATCGATCGATCAACGAGCATCTGAAGCAAATACCTATTTTCCTTTTTTGCACGTAGATCTGAGGACATATAAATACTTCTATTTTTTGTTACTTTTATACATTGTTCATTATTCAAAGAGAACTTTTAGAGTTATTCAGTAAGCTAGAGAGAGAGAATTCAACATCGAGAAGAATCTCTAAACTTCCTTCTTATATTTTTATGCAATTTTAGTTTATTTTCATTATGTCTTTTGTTTCAATCCAAATCATGTCTGAGTAGTTCACCAATAATGTTTAGGGTTTCTAGGGATTTAGGGATCAATGATTAAGGACAAATATAATCGAATCCAATAAGAGTATTCTCCATCTAATTCTTGTGCTTAATGCTTAGAGTAGCCTGACAACCTAATCTATGAACCTAGGTTGTTATCACTTCAAATGCTCGCTAGGAATCTGAACTAGATTAGATGAGCAATCAATCGTAGACCACAATAGCTTATGTTTAGGTTGATTGTGGATAGTTGAACCTACTTGTTTAATGCCTATTCGTAATTTGGAATAACAGAGAGTTAGGACCTCTAGATTATCGAGTAGAGTCTCAAGTACTACGAGAGTAGGCTTGTTATACCTTTCTCTTCAAGTCGAGAATTGAGCTTAAACATTGTTCCGAACTTAAACATTGTTCTGAATAGTTTCCGTAGTTAGATTCCTACTTCCCGATGAATACCCTATGCCTGGTATTTTTTATTATATAGTTTACATCGTTTAAGTTGCTAGTTAATCACAAAAATTTGATCAGTATAGATTGAGAAATATAATTGATAGTCAATAGTGCAATACTTGGTTCTTCGTGGATACGATCCTTAAGTACTACTACTTCATTGCTGTGAACTTGCAGTAGATTGCTTTAGGTTTAAACCTAATCCGCATCACCTGCTCTCAAGAGGTTTGGTGGACTTCCTTTCTTCTTACGGGTTCAGCTTGGCGAAGAAGCTTCTCATTCTTTTACGGGTTTGGCGAGAGAGGCTGACAGGTTTGGTGTGTTCTCTTATCCTGCTCGAATTCTTTATCTCTTTGAAAGATGAAATCTTCGGGTTCCTTCTTGATTTACTAAATCCTTGATTGATCTTCTAAGTAGTGGTTCTCGAAGCTTTTCTTTACTTCAAAATTTTTGGTTGATTTTTGACATTATGAGTCTGATTTGGCTTCATGATTTCACATTGTCGATTCGGTTTTACAAGATTGGCATTGATTAGGAGGGCTTTGTTTACTTTGTTCCTCATCTTTACTTGAAGTTTGAAACTTCATTAATATTCCTCGTTACTTGCAAGGGTTAGTCCGGCTGTGCTTTGTAGGTGCAGATTTCTTCAAGAGGTTAGCTGATCGGGTTAATCAAAACGTGTGCGGAGTTGACAACATTTTAAGGCCCAACAATACTTGCGGGCTCGGATAATCGTATTTGAATTTTGAGGTAATTCTTTATATTCTTTTATTCTGAAGCGAGTGAATCTTAACCGAGTTTGGTTAAGCTCGCCTTTTAGCAAGTCCGGCTTAGATCAATTATGTTTGTTCGCCTTGTTAATTCATTATTCTAGCTTTGCGAATTGGATTGCAAGATACTTTGATCATCTTTGCGGTGGTTCTGTGTTGTTGCCTTGTTGGATCGTCATTCTCATTCCTTAGTGTCTTCATGAGTAATGCTTGTCTCGTTTATTTTCGGATGGTTTCTTATGCATATATACTTTTTTAAAAAACAGGTAATTCACAGGTTCCATTGGTGTTTGATGAGCTTCAATCTTCCTAGGCAAGGCTCGGTTTTTTGTCTTCTTTAGGTATAATTTTTCATTCTCTTTTGTTAGGTTTTGACGGGGGTAGCATAGGTCTTTCTTGTTAAATTGTTGTAATTTTGGTCCGCATTCATTCACTGATCTGATTCTTTGAGAGTTCCTTGGCCAGAGCGCAGGTTCGCTTTGGCGTCTTTGAGACTTTGTCACTCTATCTTCACTCTTGATGAAATGAGAGCCTCTCTTACTAATTACGACTCTCATAACTTCAAATGTAGGAAAAATGATTCTCTTGGATAGTTTCAACACCATTTTAGCGTCATTCATTGTGCATGCTATTGTTTCAAGCCACTTGGAAAAATAATCGACTACTACAAAATGTGACGATTTCCATGTGATGGTGGATCGAATGCCCCCATGAAGTCGATATCCCAGTAGTTAAACACCTCAATCTCAAGAATCTGATTTTGTGGCATTTCATTCGTCTTTCTGATGTTGCCCATTCTTTAACAAGGATCACACTTGGAGGTGCATGCCTGAGCATCCCTGAACATAATTCCTGTTATAACCCCTCTTGCAGAACCTTCTAAACCGTCTTGAATGTGGCAATGTGTCCACCCTATACTAACAAATGGAAGTTCTCTAAAACGCCCTGAACCTCTTCCGGTGCAATGCATCTTTTAAACAAACCATCAGATCCCTTGTTGTAAAGATAAGGCTTATACCAAAAGTAGTGGTTCACATCTCTAAAGATTTTCTTCATCTGATAGTAATCCACACTCTTAGGCACTTCACCAACAACAAGGTAGTTAACTAGGTCTGCGTACCAGGGCAATGTGGTTCAAGCGATCTTATTTCTATGCTGAAGGTGACTTTATACACCTTTAAGGCTCCACTCGACCACTCGTGGCTCAAAGTTGATGGTCAGGTGTGACTTATGGACTTGAGTGACATGAGCTGCTCATGTAGCATTAAATCGTCAATAAGGATCAGATCTTCTATCATCATCCTCGATAAGTGATCAGCTACCCCATTTTCTACTCCATGTCTATCCACAACTTCCATCTCGAACTCTTGAAGCAGCCACCTTAATAACCTTGGTTTAGCATTTTTTTTATTCATTAAGTACTTCAAAGCTGCATGGTCTATATGCACAATCACTATGGAGCAAACAAGGTAAGATATGAGCTTTTCAAAGGAAAATACCACATCAAGTAGCTCTTTTCAGTAGTTTCATACTTGACCTGAGCTTCATCACATGATTTCAAAGGGTAGAGTCCAATCTGGAGCTTGGACTATTAGTGCAGACACCAAAGCTTCCTTGATCATCAAGAACGCTTCAAAACACTTGGAGTCAAAAGTGAACTCTACCTCTTTGCGCAACAAGTGAGTCAACGACCTTGCAATCTTGCAGAAATCTTTAATGATTCTCCTATAAAACTCAGCATGGCCCAAGAAAATTCTGATATCCTTTATCGTCTTAGAAGGCTGTAGTTGGACCTCAATCTTGGCTTTATCGACCTCAATCGCCTTTTCTGATATCTTGTGAACCAAAATAATTCTTTCCCTAACCATGGAATGACATTTCTCTCAGTTCAGAACAAGATTTGTTTTCACACACATGCTAAGTACCCCACACAAACAATTTAAGAATATCTTTTTTCACAACTTCCTTTAAATTGGGATTCAACCTTCTTTGAGTCTTAATGCTTGAATGTGATTTTTTTTTTCAGATGAATCCTATGAGTACAAAGACTACGTGATATGCCTCTAATGTCAGCTAGAGAGTATCCTCTAGCTTTTCTAAACCGTTTCAGTTCAGTCAATAGCATGTTCAACTTATCATCATTCAAAGCGTCATTGACAATCACTAGATAAGTGGAATTAGAACCCAAGAATGCGTACCTTAGCCCTGTAGGAAGTGGTTTCAATTCCATGTTTTAGGCGCTTTGAGCATACAACAGTCATCTTTGACAGTTGAAGAGGTGCACTCGACCACTTGTAGCTCACGTTTGCTGGACGTGTGTAGTGAAAATACTGTAAGATCTTGGCTCGCTGAATTTGATCCTTTCCAATTGCTGTCTTACCTTTGAACACGTTTCAATCTACTATTCAATCACAACTGAACCCTTAACCGGCTTGTGAGCATCTAGAAGTTTCCCATAACAGTCAACTTCCTTACTCAAATAACCATCAACAACTGGCTTAGTCAAAGAAACTTGAAATTAATCTTATGCGGCCAGCTCCTCTACTCATCAACTACAGTATCCATCTCTTGAAATAAGAACACGTGACTCTCAATAGTTGGCTTCTTCATCACGTCATTGATGTAAACTTCATTTTGGAGTTTTTATCCAAATTCAGCTATAATGTGCCACTTCTCACGTCAAGTACTGCACCAACTGTGGAAAGAGAAAGGTATTCCAAAGAGCAACGAAGCCTTAGGTTTTTCACCCATCTCCAACACTACAAAATCGGTTGGAATTTCCACACCTCCAACTTTGACAGGCATATCCTCTAAAATGCCATAAGGGACCCTTACAGATATATCTGTCAAGACCAAAGAGATTTTACAAGACTTATATTTATGAAACTCAATCGTTGTGCAACAGAGAGTGATGAGACTAATGGATGCACCCAGATCGCACAAGAAATTGTTGAAAGTCAGAGGACCAATACAGCATGGGACTGTATAAGTGTCGAAATCATCAAGCTTCTTTGGCACCACTTTCCTTTGGATGATTTCACTAACTTCATGAGTAACAACTACCATGCCCTCAACTTCTTGAGTTCTCTCCTTAACTGCATCTTTCAGGAACTTCTAGTAAGGAGGCATTAGCATGAAAGAGTAAAAGATAGGAATCTTCACCTCTATGTCTTTCAAATGCTGTCGAAAAAAGCTTAATACTTCTTAATCAGATCCTTCTTAAACTTTTTGGGGAAAGGCAATCGAGGTTTGTAAGGCCTTGAACAAATGGCTTGTTCTTTTCCTGAGTTGCTGACTGTTTTTGACCTTCAGGGGTTGTGGTTTTAGGTTCGACTCGACATTGTAGGTCGAGCAGGGTGTCAAGCGTGACTTTTTACAGAGGAGGTAGCACGCAACCACCTTTACGTTGAGTCCCTTGTCCGATTGGGGCCTCTGAAGTTGTATAGTCAGCCTGATCCGTGATGAGATAATCTTCCTCCTCTGAGTTTTACTCTACTCAGTATCCTTAGCACTCTCTGCATGAATTAGCAGCTCACGTCCACTCATTAGAATAATGGAATTGGCGTGATATTCCTTGGGGGTTCGAACTGCTTTCCTAGGGAGTTGCCCAGTTATCTTCACAGGGAGCAAGAGTCTTGTTGAATCTCAACATACTTGAGTCTAGCATTAAATATCTCAAATTTGTAGTTGAGATCATTGTGAGATGCATCTATCTTTGTGTATACCTCAACAAACTTTTTTGTCAACTTAGTAGTTGTTGTTGTCTGACCCTTGAGAATCTGTTGGAGAAATCCATAACCTTTAAAGCTTGTTGAGTGGATGGCTGAGTTTGTGCTGCATATCTTGGTGGTACGATTGGAGTTTGCTGAAAACTCTGGTGGTATTATTTTTTGGCACATAAGCTTTTGTTTGAACGGGTTGGGATTTGGGTGGGTAGACCTGATCTTGGGGGTTAGCAACGTTGGTGTTACTGTAGGAGAGGTTGGGATTCTACTTGTAGGTGTTGTATTTCTTGTAACCCCTCCTTGATTTTGCACAAAACTAACCTCTTTAAGTTGTTCTTCTTCAAATACCAAGTCTATGTGTTTCTGATGTACCAAGAGAAACATATCAAACTTCTCATTCAGAGCCTTAATTTCCTTTTTGCTTACAGAATCTATATCAACCACACCACACACACTTCTGTCAAATTCTTCTCCATATTGTCCATCAGCTTGTGCAAGGTTCTCTACTAATTCTTTGCCCTCATCAATGTCTTTGTTCAGGAAGTTGCCAATGCTAGCTATGTACAACAACATGTGGATTTTTGGCAGAACACTACGGTAGAGTGTGATAAGCAATGATTTAGTCATGAAGCTATGATGGGGACACTGAGTTCGGTATGTTTTGAGCTCTCCCAGGCTTTAGAGAATAATTCAAAATTCTTTTGCACGAAGCTGAAAATCTCCTTGCGGAGCTTTGCAGTCATAAAGTTGGAGAAAAACTTGGCAAGAAAAGCCGATTTACACTCAGCCCA
Source organism: Lepidium aucheri (assembly GCA_900406435.1). Lineage (NCBI taxonomy): Eukaryota > Viridiplantae > Streptophyta > Magnoliopsida > Brassicales > Brassicaceae > Lepidium > Lepidium aucheri. The sequence continues at coordinate 17,308 of OVBA01006012.1, forward strand.
AGAAGTGATGGAACCCTGAGGTGAATGTTTTTTCCAAATGTGTGCTTTGTCCCTAAGAGAGGACAGGAACAATATCAGCTTAAAGGCATCCTCACTTACTCCATTGATATTAGTTAGGCTTCAGAGCCTTTCAAACTCATCTAGATGATCAAGAGGATCCTCCACAAGACCATAAAACTTGTGGTTTGGAACATGGAGATGAGGCTGTTATTAGTCTTGAAATTGTTGTTCTGAATGGTAGGAGGAACAATCCCATGTCACTGAGTGTGACAACTAGGTGCGTCTCTAGGTCCAATTGTTCTGGACCTCCTCGTAGGTGACTCTTGATCTCGAAGCACTCCTGTGTGTGATCCTTCAGGTGATATCATTTATGCTTAATGTTCGTGTTCACTGTGGTGGTTGTTTGTCTACTCTCTTAGCTCTCATGAGGAGGGAGTAGATTTTGTCTGCCTTTGGAGTGTGTATGCATACAAGAGAGAGCCTAACTCGACTTGGCATTCAAATTAGTATGTGAACCTGAGCACTAAAGTTGTAAGATCACCCATGAACAGAAAGACAAAGGTAGAACCACTGTAAAGTTGCTAACATGTAACGAAAAAAAGAACTTGATCTTCACAAGTCTAAAATGTAGCTAAATGTAGCTAACAAACACCTAGATGGCAACAACACCAATTTCATTACAAGACCTTTTTTTATTTTCAAATCCTATTGTAATAATGTGTCGATGAAGTACTAATGATTGTCAAACCAAATGGAAGTGTAGCTAGTAATTATAATGTGATCAAACTTATATAATTAAAGCCAAATCTAGTCAATGATTTCTATCAACGTAGTTGAGAACTT
>OVBA01006013.1:0-18150 GCA_900406435.1 Lepidium aucheri
ATCTAGCATGTGGGTCGGCTATTAGATGTATTGGGCTAAACTTTAAGCTTCAGATTTGGCATGATCGTGGCTAGCGCCGTAATGGATCAGCCGGATTAGTTAGGGGTCTTCACTGTGAGAACGGGTTGATCTAGGCTTGTCCCAATCTAGGGATCGCTCTATATAGCTCGACGAGGATGGATCGGCGAGTTTACCGCCGATCAAACCCTCCCTATCCTCTAGATCTATGCTTTTAACCTTAGTTTCATTCATTGCAATTATCTTGCTCTGTTTTCTACGCATTTGTCTGTTTTGAATGTTTAGATTCGGTTTTTATTTTGTCCTCTAGTCTATTTTATCCTACATAGCCTATCTTTTTGACAGATTGATAGGTTGCCTGGACTAGGAACTAGTAGTAGATAGAGTGATTACAAGAAACTTCTGAGTATTGGTTTGACAATGCCACCTACTTATCCACTATACTCAATGATTTGATTTCTAGGCGATAAAAACCTTGTTATCAAATTGGCGCCGTTGCCAAATAAATTTTGCTTGTTCCAATCTATAGTTTACTTGTTTTAGGATCAGGTTCAGTGTCGTTACTGTTAAAACTTGTCTGTTTTTCACTCAGCTTGGATCTATAAGGACCAAGCTTCCACCTTATTGACAAGTTGTGTTTGTGTCCTTGCAGGCCTCGCAGGTACCGTCACCATTTGAGGCCGAGGACAGACACAAAACCAGTACCCTCACACCAACTCCTGCGAGTTGTGCGAGTAATCAGTTCAGTTTTGCCGGTTGATGCACACACGGTTGAAAGGTTCTCACCACCTTCCACCACCCATCGACGATATCAACCAGCTCACATGTGAAATCCGACGAGGGCGCAGTAAAATGAAGCAACCACAGCCAGACCTGGATAATTCTACACCGGGCATGAAAATAGATGGTACACCACCGATGGTGAACGAGGCCGCCCACCAGGCGTGGGCACATAACCCAACTCGTCGCCTTCGCTGTATAGGTGCGAGTGACGCCACGAGTACACATACTATAAGGAATGGGATCCAACTGCCGGTGATCCAGAACAACAATTTTGAGATAAAGAGTGGACTCATCTCCATGGTGCAGAATAACAGATTTCATGGTCTACCTTTGGAGGACCCCCTCGACCATCTCGACGTGTTCGAGAGATTATGCTCGCTCACTCGCATCAATGGAGTGAGTGAAGATGCATTGAAGCTTAGGCTCTTTCCTTTCTCTCTCGGGGATAGAGCACATCAGTGGGAAAAACACCTTCCCACCGGATCAATCACAACTTGGCCGGAGTGTAAACATATGTTCCTCACCAAGTTCTTCTCAAACTCACGAACGCCGAAGCTTCTGGATAACATATCCAACTTCGTCCAGCAAAGCAGCGAGTCCTTAGCCGAGGCATGGGATCGGTACAACACTTACCAAGCTCAATGCCCACATAATGGTTTCAGGGAGGATACTATCCTCGGTAACTTCTACCGAGGAGTCCATCAGAGGATAAGGATGCTGTTGGATACTGCCAGCCACGAGAGCTTCTTGGAACAAGAGATTAACAAGGGCAGAGCGCTAATAGAGAACCTCACTTTAGCTGATGGACAGTATGGCGAAGACTATGATCGAGCTATCCGGGGAACATCAGATTTCGACACTTCCACAAGAAAGGAGTTGAAGCAACTTCATGAGAAGCTGGATAAATTGCTCATGGTGCACACCAAAAAGGTGAACTTGGTAGAAGAGGATGTCGCCGAAGAGAACGAGGACGAGAAATTGGAGGAGATTTTTTTTGTTCAAAACCAGAGTGGATCCAAACAATGGGTGAATTACAAACAGCATCCGAACTTAAGGCATCGGAGTACAAATGTGGCCAATCCACAGGATCAGGTCTATCCACCAAAACAACGAGCGTGGATTCCAAAGGAACAATGGCAACAGAGCCTTAAGTCGGTACCAGCTGCAATGCAACCTCAGCCAACAAAAGAAGACTCACCGGATGTGATAAGCATGCTACAACAAATCCTTCAAAGTCAAACAGCTCATCAAACGGAAATCACTAAGAAGTTTGGTGAGGTACACAGTCGGATGGACACTACTTATATTGATATGAATTGCAAGTTTGAAACACTCAATGCAAGATTTAAGTATATGGAGAGTTCTCATGCTTCCTTTTCAACAAAGTCCCCGGCTCAGCTACCCGTTAAGGCCGTTCAAAACCCCAAGGAGTATACGGATCAATCCATCACTCTCAGAACGGGAAAAGTACTCCCATCAGTCGTGAGACCAATCGAAAATGCTGAGGACAGCGTTATTCAAGTTGGGGGGGGCATAACAGTCTAAGAACAAAGCTGGATGCATACAACTCGGGGAGAGCCCTCGCCTGCATGTGCAGCGAGGAGAGGTAGATGGCAATTTGTCTATGGGAAAAACTGCACAACTCGGGGAGAGCCCTCACATGCCAGTGCAGCGAGGAGAAGAACCAGATTTTCCCAACCTGAATGAGAAAGAAGGAGTTGCACCAGTGGTGCAACCAAAGCTAAGGCACCCTTCCCCTCACGTTTAAAGGAGAACCAAGCAGAGAAACAGAAGGTCCTTTTTTACAAGCACATGAGCGGTATCAAAGTGAAAATTCCCATTTTGGACGCTTTTGCTCTTATTCCGCAGTATAAAAAATTTATGAAGGACTCGTTTAAGGAACGCGAGGAGGAGTATTTGGCTGTTGGGATCCAATCATCTGGATTGTAATGGTACCGGTTTTCCCTCATCAAAGGAAGAGGTTTATTGCAGAAAAATTGGGTGATCCGGGAAGCTTCACACTTCCCTGTGCAGTAGGGCACCTTACACTCATCAATTGCCTATGTGACCTTGGAGCATCCATCAGCTTAATACAGCTGACAACTACTCAAAAGCTGCGGTATTCAAACTTCAAGGATTGTAAAATTTCCCTGGTCCTTGCCGATAGAACGACAAGGAAGCCAAGGGGACTGCTCGAGGACGTACCGATAAGCGTTGGCAGTGTGTTGGTCCCTACGGACTTTGTGGTACTAGAAATGGATGAAGAACCTGCTGATCCATTACTGTTGGGTCGACCCTTCTTGGAATCAGTGGGAGCTCTGATCGATGTAAGGGATAAGACCATTGAGCTGTAGGTTGGAGAAGGGATCGGCATGATGTTTGATTTAAAGGAAGGAAGGAAGAAGCCCACGATCAATGGGAAATGCTTTGAAATTGAGGGAACACTAGAAAAGATGGATGATGATGTAAATGAGGGAGCTATGGTTCCCTCTGCGAACCCATACTAGAAGTGTATGAAGAGTCGAGCTAGAGACTCTAAACAAGCCCACTTGGGAGGGAATCCCATGTTTATCCTTTACTTTTTAGAACTCTTTTCAATCTCGTTTTAAGTCAATTTAGCTTTGTTTTAATTTTAAGAATAATCTTTGCTAGTTTATGGTTATTATTGGGTGTTTGAAATCTTGATCTCAGTTCAAGGAGCTTTGGCTACACTCTTTGTGAAATTAGAGGAAGTAATGCCGTCATTAAGACAAGAGAGAGTAGGCCTCGCACCTAGCCCTCGGAGGCAAAAGAACGAGGAGTTGGAAAATTTTGACAAGAAACCTGAAACCCTCAGGGCATGTGACCGAGGAGGGTGTACGAGTAGTGTTCACATTGCCTTGGACACCACTCATGGACCTACTTGCACACCTCAATATCCTTTTATATGGAAAGTTCTAGTCAAATTTATCCCAACATAATTGTTATTGACTCACTACTCAGAGAAAACATTGAACACAGAGCTTAATGGCCCAAGATGCTTTAATTTGATTCTATCTCGATATCTTAGCTAACTTTTGTGGTTTTTAGATATTTCTATGAACAGGGAGCTAGTCAAGACTCAAGATAGTCAGAGGGAAGCAAAAAGAACGGTTCAAGCTTGGGATTTCTCTGAATGGGTAGTCAGTCCTCGATGTATGCAGCTAGGAGGGTTGAGCGAGGAGGTTTGCTGAGGAGCACAAAAGGACAAAAATTGATGTGGTTCCAGCTCACCAAGTGGGGGCCACGAATACCAGCATTTTGCTAAAATCTAGGCACGGTCAAGTCAAGGGAGGACTGATCCAAGGGTTGAAAATCAGTCAAGGATATGAAATTCAGAAGAATGGCTTGGATCATGCCAAACACAAAAGCAAATGGCGAGTATCTCGGAAACCATGATTGTTTTCCTCATCAAATCCGAGATTGTCTCCCTCACACTCCCAAGATTGTCTCCTCCTCACACACAATACTCGGCTATAAGAAGACCCAACTTCCATCATCTTCTTCATTCACCTTCAAGCACTCAAGCAAACAAACTCTCTCTTCCTCCGAGTTGATTTCTCTCAGCGAGTTACTCTCGCTCATAACCACCGAGTTACTCTCTCTCTTTCTCCTCCAAGTTTGAGCTACTTTCTCATCCTTGTCAAGCATGTCTTCCGGTGACCAAAGAAAGATAAAGGAATTTAGGAGTAAGTTCACGAATGACGCAAGAAGGGCTGGGAGAAAAGAGATGGCGGCGGGGCTCGGCGACTCACCACCGGTCCGCCGTGACAACATACCTCGCTGGTTCCTCGTCCAATCAGAGGATGAGGAGCCAGTTGTTCGAATGAGAGTTGAAATTCTGATTAGGGAATCGGCGAGGAGATCAGCGATTGAGCCAATGGACTGGAATTACGAACATGGTGAAGGCGGCTCAGCTCAAGAGAAAAAGAAGGGGAAACAAATAGCCTCGCCATCAAGCACCGAGGACAGTGACAAGGACAGTCCGTATGTTCAACCCTCGCTGATAGAGGTCGAGTGTGAAGACGAGGAAGAGATAAAAATCAGAACTGAGAAGAAGGGGCAAAACACGAGGTATCGCCGTGTGATTTAGGACCTGAAGAAGAGTGGCTACTCGGAGAAGGAGGCAAAGAAAGCCTACGAGGAGTGTGAGAAAGAGAAGAAGAAGAAAGTTGCAAGGGAGGATGATGAATCTGACAAGGCGTATGAGGTGTTAGAGGCCGTTGGAGTCAAAGGTTCATATTTCCCCCATTCTGGAACGATGAGTAGTTTGGGAATCACTGAGGAGGTAGATAGAATATTTAGCTCGCTCGGTATCAAGGTTTGCATGTACAATATGGCGAGTTCTTATATTGAGAAGACATTGCAATTCCTCGCTACAATAGACCTCTTGATCTACGCTAAGACCGACAAATCTAAGATCAAGAAGAATGGACCTAGGTATATAACATTCACCGTGTACGACAAACTATACGCGGTGACGTTGAGGGAGTTGGATCAAATTTTTGGGTTTCAATCCGGCGAGGCGGCACATCCGGATATTGGAGAGAATGATAAAAACGAGGTTTGGGAAATGCTGACGGGAGTTAAAGCGTATGATGCATCCCGAAGCAAACAAAGCTAGATCCGCAACCCAGCCATCAACTATGCAAGGAGAGCAATAGCCAACGTGATCTTTGCTAGACCCTCCACCTCGCCAATCAACCTCGGGGAAATGCACATGATGGTCATGGCGATGAAGGAGATTGTGGGTACTTCTCCGAGTGGGTTGCACATTGATGGGGATGAAGGGAACTCTGGAATGTCATTTGTGTTGGCAAAACACCTCACCACATATCGAGCACGAGCTGCGACGCAAACGGGGAGGAAATCTGGAAAATCAAAGCACATCTACATTGGTGGTTTGATTGCCCGGATACTTGAAGCCAAGGGGGTGCCATTGAACACCAAAAACCACAATTGGGTTCCACCCCAGTTCATAGACATTCGTTATCTCCAAGGAGCAGGCCTCATAGCCAAAGGCGAGGTAAAAGGACGAGCCGTTTACAAGTTTGATCACCCGGAAAAGAAGGATGCCAAAATACTCCTCCCTTGGCCAGTGTTCATCCGACTAAACACAATGGAGAATGTTACTTTCACCCCACCCCTCGCGGCACTACTCAGAGAGCACCAACGAGGACAAGCTCTGCAACCAGAGGAGGAGGCAGACAAGGAAGAGGTCGATCCCGAATCCTACTTCTTTGAGGAATTCACCGAGAAGAACCAAGGGACAGCGAGCAAGGAAGCCCACAAGCGGATTAGGAAGCTCGAGAAGTTGGGGAAGAGGCTGCTCAAGAAGGTGAAGGGCATGGCAAAGGAAAAGGAGGAATGGCTGGATAAGCGCATGAGGATGTGGGCAAAGATTGATGGATTAGAGTACTCACTCAGAAGAACAGAGCCTCAACCTCGCACGCATGACTCGCTGCCACCAGTGAGGAGGCACTCAACTTCGACAGATCCGAGCCCGCACAAAGAGCAAACAGAACAACCACAATGCCAATCATTGGACACGAAGCGGGTTTACAAGAGATCCGGGAAAAAGGTCCAGAAACACCAAGGGCAAGATCCTGAGGAAGGGCCCTCGCATGCATCTCTCGCCGACCATGACCGCAAGGAGTACGCAGATTGGCAGCAACACATTGCACCATGTGAAAGAATAGCTTCAAGAGGGTACCCAGACCCTCAAAACTACACTCTCGAGGACATGAATGCCTCGATCGCTCACTTGTTCGACTTCTAGGTACCACACTCCAACTTTTTGTACATACGTTTTTATTTTTAGTAGTTTTCTTTTGTTTTGTTTGTCTAGACAACTCTCTCGGACTTCTATACACACAAGGGACTGTGTGATTTAAGTTTGGGGGAGGAGTCTAGAGTACTCTCACGTTGCTTCTTGTGATCTTGTTTTGTATTTTGCATGCATTCGTTTAGGTTGTAAAAATCCTTTTAGATTTTTTTTTGTGCATTTGCTTGTTGCATTTCATTGAACTTAAGGCATAGAAAACCCATAAAAATTTGAAATTTGTTGAAAATAAAACCACAAAATAGAGTGTTCATGTAGTTGCATTCACTTAGAATTGTCTTAGGTTGCATTCATTTAGGACTCATGCATCCAAATTTGTTATGTGGGAATGATCTTGATGATGGGAAAATCTTGATAAGTTAAGCTAAGTAACCATTGTGAATGCTCTTGATTGGTAGATAGCCATTTTGGAAAGGTTTTGGGCGGATAATCGCCTTGGTGAACTTTGCTTGGGTTGTGTTTTGAATAGGTCTAGTTTGATTTTTTCTAAAACTGAACTTAAACCTCCAATCTAGAGCCTAGAGATGCATCAATACCTTCCTTCTCTTTGTTTAGCATGATACAAAAAGTGTGTGCTAGGTAAAACCCTCTCAAAAGTTAAGTAAAATAATTAAGCTGCCCGCAAAGAACTTAAACCGCGTAAGTGGTAAAGGTGAAGTGGCTGGAAGGATGTGTAAACCTATAACATTTCACGCCCGTGTATATTCGCTAACTTACTCCATATGCGGGTTGGTGGAGCAACTTGTGAAGATGCGTAAACCTGTAGCTTTTCATGTTTGTGTAAGCCAACTTCAGAAAAGCCAAAAGGGCACATGAAAAGAAAAAGAAAAAGAAAAGAAAGAATGAATAATCGGTCAGCAAAAATTTTAATGAGAGGGAACCATTTAAGTTGAAAAAATTATCATGCTAAGCTTAGGGAAGTAGAAACATGTACTTGTTGATCTCTAGTCTCTTTTGAGGACCACACCAAAAAGAAATAAGGAATTAAACTTGTGCGTTTAGAGACCAGCTTAGGTGATAGGAATCCATAGGTTGTATGCTATGTTTAAGGATGATTACATTGCGGTTTCCAAAATTATAGAGCCCACATGTGGATTACGGTTTAGCTTAACCAAGTTGTTTGTTAGACAAGATGTCCCCACTTTGTGTGTGCATCTTTTCCACCTTAGGTCATTGCACTTGCTTGAGGACAAGCAGGATCTATGTTTGGGGGAGCTGATGTGTGTGATTTTTGATGGTTTTAGAGTCTTGTTTTAGGTAGTTTTGCATCCGTTTAAGTAGATTTTCCGATTGCTTAGGTCTTTTTAGGTTAGTTTTGCTTTCTTTGCATTTTCATTTGGAGTTTGGAGTTTATTCTAGGAAAAGGAGCAAAAAGGAGCCAAAAATGGAGCTAAGGATGATTGGATCAGCTGCTAGGCAAAAGAAGTAATGCAAACTCGGATCACTGCCTCGTGGATCACAGGGCGAGGACTGCTCGGAACACTCAGAAGAAGATGCCTCAGTCACCAGCCTAAACCTATCTGCTGTGAAGGAAGAAAAATCCATGAAACTCGGACCATCTACTCTCCCTCAACCCCCGAGGACGAACACCAAAACCACTCCTCGGTGCCCAAGCTCGCGCAAGGACTCCGAGGGCAAGATTTTGGGTTGACCGACTTAGGTCGGTTTGACCATTAGGGTTATGCAAACAACCCTATAAATACCCCTTAATCACTATCTTATCATTTTATCTGATGTTTAGCCAAAAAACTCTCTCTATTTTGTTGTTGCTTTCATTTATGCTTTGATTAAGGTAGTTTTATGTTTATGCTTTGATTTGAATGGAATGATTTTAGATTGATCTTCATCTTTTCTTTCTGCTTTTTACTTCATTGTTCTTGATATTCATGCAAATGATATCTCCTCTAATCCTCCACTCTTAAGCCATGAGACGCGAGTAGATCCTTGTGGATCTCAAGGATAGGGAGATCGGAGGTGAATCCACCGATTTACTCGCCGTGCGAACAATGATCTGAATCCGATCTCTTCTCACATGGCTAGGCTTAGGGCTGATCTCTCCCTGATCAAGAGAGATCTGATTTGGGCCGTGACCTAAGGCTAGCGCCAAAGGAATCGGATACCAAGTGCCATGTGAGTGATGGTTTGATCTAGGCTTGTCCGGATCTAGGGATCGCTCTATATAGCTCGACGAGGTTGGATCGGCGAGTTTACCGCCGATCAAACCCTCCCTATCCTCTAGATCTATGCTTTTAACCTTAGTTTCATTCATTGCAATTATCTTGCTCTGTTTTCTATGCATTTCTCTGTTTTGAATGTTTAGATTCTGTTTTTATTTTGTCCTCTAGTCTATTTTGTCCTATTAGCTAGATTGCAAGCTCATTAGATAACATAGCCTATCTTTGTGATAGATTGATAGGTTGCCTGGAATAGGAACTAGTAGTAGATAGGTTGATTACAAGCAAATTCTGAGTATTGGTTCGAGAATCCCACCTACTTATCCACTATACTCAATGATTTGGTTTGTAGGCGATAAAAACCTTGTCATCAGTTACCAGCCCAATAGCATCTAAGAAAGCATGAAGCATTAGAGGAGAAGAGCGATGTAATTGTATTCCATGAGTAGACGTACCAGCTAAGTAACACAATACACGTTTTGCTGCTCCCCAATGTGTGTAACGTGGTTGATGCATAAAGTGAGACAAATGGTTGACAACGTAGGGGAGAGATTGAGCCGAATAAAGAGTATGAGAGATTATTGAAGAGATTATGCGGTAGAACAAGAGAGAGATAACACCGAGACAGTAGAGAGATTAGAAGAAGAAAGCATTCTTTGTGTTGACTTGAATTGAGTTACATGGTTACATATATATACATATATATAAACGTGACTCTCCTAGTGTTTACATACAAAATAATGAATAAAATATTTTTTACAAAAGAAATATATTTGTGTGGTCTATAAGAGGAAATATTTGGTCTTCACCAATCCAAATATTGAAAGTGTCAGCACCTAACGGTTGTCTCCTTGTCCCTAAGGACCACACATGACTTTGATAAGCTTCAACGGTCGGATTTGGGCTGAGAGACAAGTTGGTTCATGTGTTTGGTTACACACAAACTCTCTTGAATTAATTTTTGTGTTTGGTCAAACACAAAGCCATTCCGTCCTTAAATAAGTGTGATTATTCCTTGTGGCTCAAGTAAAGCTTCCTTGCCTCACACTTAATCCATTTATCTCAACACTCCCCCTCAAGCTTGAATACATAATAAGAGGAATTAGGGATCAAGCTTGAAAGTTGTAACTCTCCACCTCATTAAAAACTCCTTACTGGAAAACCCATTTGGAACAAAACTAACTAAGGCCAAAAAGAGTATGGATTATTGTCACGGTTTGGGCATCTCAGTTAGCCCAAGCTTTGAATGTACAAATTCACACACCTTTGTACTTGCAGCCTTGGTAAAAATGTCAGCCAATTGATCCGAGCTCCTTGTGCATCATGGTAAGATAACTCCTTGTTCCACCTTTTCTTAGACCTTGTGACAATCAACCTCAATATGCTTGGTACTCTCATGAAACACCGAGTTTGATGAAATGTGTATGGCAGCTTGGTTGTCACAATGCATGGTGATTGGTTCTTCAGTCCCTATTCCCAAGTCCTTGAGTAAAGCCATATGAGTTCATTCATAAGCTTCCTCATTGATCCATATTTGGCCTCCGCAATTGAACAAGAGACTACCTTTTGTTTCTTGCTCTTCCAAGTTACAAGATTGCCTCCAAGGAACGTGCAATACCCGGTTGTGGACTTGCGGTCCTGTCTACCACAAGCCCAATCCGCATCACAATACTCTACAAGTGTTGTGCTCTTATTCCGGCCCATCCGTATGCCTTGTTCCATAGTGCGTTTTAGATACCTAAGTATCCGATCCACCATTGCCCAATGACACATTTTTGGAGCTTGCATGTGTTGACTTACTTGGTTGACCGCTATGCATATATCCGGTCTTGTTATTGTGAGGTATATCAACTTCCCAACCATTTTCTGATATTGATGTATGTCTTCAAATGGTTCATCATCTTTCTCCCCCTGGCACGTTGATTTGTAGACATCTTCAAGAGGTGTGGTGGCTTTCCTAGAACCTACATCACACTCACGTAAAAGATCAAGTGTATATTTTGACAACAAGATTTTTCGGTCTATGTGATCAAATCATTGAGGTATGGTGATAAGTAGATGGATTGTCGAACCAATACTCGAAGGTACTTGCAAACAGCCTATCTAGTACTAAGATCTAGTCCAAGCAACCTAACAATCTGTCACAAAGTTAGGCCAATATTCATGTGAGCTCTTACACTAGCTAATAGGACAAACTACACTAAAGGACAAAATAAAAACAGAGCAAGAACATTCAAAACAGGAAAATGATCATAAAATAGAGTGACAACTAGAAAATGAAATAAACTATGAAATTAAGCATGAATCTAGAGAATAGGGAATGGGTGATCGGCGGTTAACTCGCCGATCCANTGTTGAGGTGCAGATGGAGAGTCTAAAAATTGTCCTTGGTGTGCCCTTTTTGCTTGCAATGCTAACACACAAACACCTTCTTTTAATAAATGCAGTATGATGCTTTATTAGCCAAGCTAAGCTCCCCTTTTCTGCCAATAAGGTTTCGGGAACCTATTTCTCTTTGGAAAAACCCGCACACTTCATCCAAGCTAGGTAGCTTTTCTTGTCTTAGGAGATGGCAAATCAGGTCTCCATATGCCATATCCAAATTCAACATCATCCCAAACACCTTATCTTGCTCAAGCCGCTCCTTAATCATTATTGGGTCCGCCATTGAAGGCCTTAACATTTCAAGTTCAACACAATAAGACCTATACTTCCCAAATCATTGAGTAAACTCCATATCCTCTTACTTGAGATTGCTAAGCACCTTTTTGACCTCATGCACACAGCTAAGGTTGGACAAATTTCCATACACCCGTTTGAGAGAGTCCCATAGCTCCATAACGCTCTCACAATGGGAGTAGGCTTCATGGATAGACGGGTCAAGCGAGCTCTGAAGAATGACAAGAGAAATTTGGCCGCCTTGACTCCACTTTCCTTCATCTTCACCAGAAACAATTGACGCGCTCACTCCTTCCTCCTTTTCCTTAGCCTTCAAACTCACATAAGCCGCCTTCTTTGGAGCCTCATCTTCGACCTGAGCCTAAAGCCCTCGAATTTTCAACACACTTGCAACCATTCTTTATCATAAGAGATATTTAGCACCCTTAAGAGTCACATGAATACCCAAAAACTTCATGTTATGCATCGTAATAGAGGGAACACTCTATTACCCAACGGACATAAGAAAAAGCTTCTAGAACAACAATGGAGTTTTCTCCGAGAACAACAAGATCCTAGGACCTTTGAGAGATTAAAGATTAGCCTAGGAGAAACCTGGCTATGATACCATATAAGATTTTAGAGAATGAAAGAGATTGAGCAGATTAAAGAGTATGAGAGAATATTGAAGAGATTGTGCGGTCAAACAACAGAGAGGTAATACCGAGAGAGTAGAGAGATTAGAAGAAGAAAGCTTTCTTTCTCTTGACTTGAATTGAGTTACATGGTTACATATATATATACACGTGACTCTCCTAGGGTTTACATACAAAGTAATGAATAAAATATTGTATACAAAAGAAATATCTTAAGTGTGTTCTATAAGAGGAAAGATTTGGTATTCACCAATCCAAATGTTGAAAGTGACAGCACCTAGTGGTTGTCTCCTTGTCCTGAAGGACCATACATGACTTTGACAAGCTTCAACTGTCGGATTTCGACTGAGATACAAGTTGGTTTACGTGTTTGGTTACACACAAATCTCTTGAATTAATTCATGTGTTTGGTTACACACAAACTCATTCCGTCCTTAAATAAGTGTGAGTATTCGTTGTGGCTCAAGTAAAGCTTTTTTGCCTCACACTTAATCCATTTATCTCAACATGAAGGAAAAGTATTGAAGTCTACGTACAAGAGATTGGTATTAGGAGACATATGTTAGAGGTGAGCCATCGTTGAGAGTGAGGTTAAAAGAAGCGGGTAATGGGGTGGAGACTGGCTTCGCGTCTGTCATATAATATTTTTCTAGAAGATCCTTGATATACTTTCTTTACATGAGATGCATTCCTGTGTTGTTCCAAATGACTTCCATGCCCAAGAAATAATGTGAATTAGTGGGATGTTTTATAAAAATCGAGCAGAAAATTCTTTAAGAACTCTAGTAATGATTACATTATCATTCCTAGTAACGATAATATCATTGACATTGATCAAAATGTAGGTGATGGTGTGACCATGAACATTGATAAAGAGAGACATATTAGCTTGTGAAGAAACAAAACCCGATTGAAGAAGGTAGGGGTTCAGTGAGTTGTACCAAGAGCATGGATCTTGTTTTTGTCCATAGATTGGCTTTCATAGGTGACACTTACAACTTAAACGGTTTGCAATATAATAAAAAGTATCAAGATTTGGGTATTCATCAGGAAATACGAATCAAACAGGGAAAATATTTAGGAAAAAATAGGCGGTATTCATCACGATATTTAGGAATAAAGGTTTGACAAATCCACTATCGTGGTATTTGTCACTCTATCAAACAGCCTAGAGATCCTAACTATCGTTGGTTCCAAATTCTAGATAGGCTTTAACATGCAGGTTCAATCATCCACAATTAATCCTAACAATCAACTATCGCTGGTTAGATTCAATTACTCATCTATGCTAGTTCAGGAATTCTACAAGCTTTTGGAATGTAAAACAACCTATGATCATAGATTAGGTGATCAAGCTAATCTAAGCATTACACACAAGCCTAGATGGAGATTCTATAGATGAAATCCTATTTAATCCCTAATCATTGATTCCTAAATCCCTAGAAATTCTAAACCTGATTAGGTAATTACTCAGACATGATAAAACACACAATTGAAGACTGATAAAAAGGTTTTTGACCTTGAGATCAAATCATTGACAATAGGGTAAGTAGGTGGGTTTTGTCGAACCAATACTCAGAAGTTGCTTGCAAACAATCTATCTACTACTAGGTCTTAGTTCAAGCAACCTATCAATCTGTCACAAAGATAGGCCATGATATCAAATAAGTTTGCAATCTAGACAATAGGACAAAATAGACTAATAGATAAAATAGACACAGAATCTAAGAATTCAAAACAGAGAAATGCATCAAAAACAGAGTATAACAATTGCAATAGATGAAATAAGGTTAAAAGCATATATCTAAAGGATAGGGAGGGTTTGATCGGCGGTAAACTCACTGATCCGACCTCGCCACACTATATTAAGCGATTCCTAGACCGGGATGAGAGTAGATCAGCCTGTTCTCACGGCGAAGATCCCTAACCAAGTCGGTTGATCCATTACGGCGCTAGCCATGATCATACCAAAACAGAAGCTTTAAACTTAGCCCAACACATCTAATAGCCGACCCACATACTAGATCTCTCCTCGGTGGATCAAACCATCACCCACATGGCACTTGGTCTCCGATTCCCTTGGTGCTAGCCTTAGGTCACGGCCCAAATCAGATCTCTCTTGATCAGGGAGAGATCAGCATTAAGCCTAGCCATGTGAGAAGAGATTGGAGTTCGATCATTGTTCGCACGGCGAGTGAATCTGTGGATTCACCTCCGATCTCCCTATCCTCGAGATCTACAAGGATCTACTCGCACCTCATGGGTTGAGAGCGGAGGAGTAAGGGAGATTTAACTTGAACAAGCACGAAGAACATAAAAACAAAGAGCAAAAGGTAAAGATGAAGATCAAACTTAATTCATTCCATTAAAAGCATAAACATAAAAAGTACCTTACACAAGCATAAATGAAAGCCACAACAAAATAAAGAGAATTTTTCAGATAAACATCAGATAAAAAATGATAAGATAGTGATTAGAAGGTATTTATAGGGTCATTTGCATAACCCTAATGGTAAACCGACCTAAGTCGGTCAACCAGGAATCTTGCCCTCAGAGTCCTTGCGCGATCTTGGGCAACGAGGAGTGGTTCTTGTCTTCGCCCTCGGGGGTTGAGGCTGAGTGGATGGTCCGAGTGTAATGGATTTATCTTCCCTTGCATCAGATAGGTTTAGGCTGGTGACTGAGGCATCTTTTCCTGAGCGTTCTGAGCAGTCCTCGCCCTGCGATCCACGAAGTAGGGATCCGAGTTTGCATGATCTTTTTCGCCTAGCAGCTGATCCAATTATCCTTAGCTCCATTTTTAGCTCCTTTTTGCTCCTTCTCCTAGAATAAACTCCAAACTCCAAATGCAAATGCAAACAAAGAAAAATAAACCTAAAAAGACCTAAGTAATCTGTAAATCTATCTAAACGGATGCAAAACTACCTAAAACAAGACTATAAAACCATCAAAAATCACACACATCAAAGACATAATGATGAAGAACATGAAATTCGATTGTAATTAATAGAAAAAAGGGTTCATAAATCTTCTCAAAAGTATGATGGAATTCTTCTCCGAGCTTACAAAGTACTCTCCGACTTATATGTCTCTGGTAATTTAAAAACGATAAAACAACTATATATATGATCCTAAAAATGCATTGTGTAAAACAGGAAAATTAGGTCTTTAAACTTGCAGGATCTATGATCGATCGATCAAGGGAGCTGATCGATTGATCTGAGCTGATTGCTTGATCTTCAAAGTCATGGTCAATCAATGGTTCGAGCATTGCCTTCAATGTAAAACCGATCGATCAATCCATGATGTGTAGGTTAATCACTGGGTCGAGCGATGCCTTCTGTGGGATGATGTCGATCCTTGTGATGTACGTCGATAAATGGGTCAAACATAGCTTTTGATGGGGTAGTGGTCGATCAATCAAGGGGTTGATCGATCGATCTCCAAACTTTGCTGAAAACTCCAAAAAATGCTCTGCTTCATCCTAAGTCATGCTCTACGTGTATAATCCAAAATAAACCTGTTTTTTACTTGAAAAGACTCTAAAACTCTAACAATGAATCTGAAAACATGTGAATTAGTGAGATAGAAACCGATAAAAATGAGATATATTAATTCCCCCAGACTTAGCTTCTTGCTTGTCCTCAAGCAAAGAAAGAAAAGACTAACAGAAAAAATTCCACTCCAACGAACTCATATATCATTAGAACATTGCATATCCATTCCATAGTAAACCACACAATACTTACCTGTCAAAATTGAGACCACCTTGTGCTTCCCCCAGACTTTGACAATTACCCAGGCTGAACTCCACAATCCAAGAAAGTATTCCAAATTCACCATATCGACTTCCTAAAGTTTCTAAATGCAGTCTTACCAATGGAACATCGATCAGAGGACACATGAGTTTCTCTTTTAATCTCAAGATGACCTTTTATATGATTCTCTTCCTCTCATTTCATCACAATGCAGCCGATTTTTCCCTACTTACCTAGGGTATCATTTTTTTTGTATCGGCTGCTTTCCTTGGTAACTAAAAGAATGTAACAAGAGTAGCTTTATCGGAGTTCCCCTCAGTAAGCTAAAATGTTCAGAAATCGGCACAATCATCGATGTAAATCTCAGGCTACCATCATTGTATAAACACAAGCAGCATCATTGCAGAACTTTTACCCTTGGCCTACCACATGCACAACTTTATCAACTAGTTACTTCAGATTAAGCACAACATACCACGGAATGATTAAGAGAGGAGGAACCATACTCACACAAGAAAATCTGTCATTGCAGTGAGAAGAGAACTCGATCCTAAGTATACCAGCTCTAGAGGCCAAAAATTTAAGTCAGGTTAAGTGTGAAGTCGACATGAGATCCCTCAAAAACAGACATAGATATGGGTGGTACTGAAGTAGTGTCAAGTCTCTAGGTTTTCCAATTGTCAATTGATTCTTGAGAAACAAACATTGATGGTACTTAGTTCATGACATGCAACAATTCTCAAAAATTATTTTTCTAGGCAAATCGGTTCTTAGACATCAAAAAAGCAAAAAAATGTCTGAAATAATAAAGATAAAACACGAAAACAAAAGAGAAAAGGTGTTAGTCACAGCAAGTTTCCTCCCCCAGACTTACTTCACACCGTCCTGGTGTGTAAATATACCTGAAGAAAGCATGAGTTACACATAAAAAGAAAACAAACATAAAGATAAATCAAGTTCAAAATGAAAAATAAAAAGATAATGGTGAGAAAGTGTCATAGAATGACTAAGGACTCTGACTCTCTTGGTCTACTGTTGCACGTCAATGATACGGGAGGCGGTGGTCAAGTGGCTGATCATCCTCATCATCTCATCCCTCATCAGACTGACGTCCAGCAATGTCAGGTCTCGTAGCCTCTGCTCGCCTGCTACTTTCAGGTCTGTCCTCATCAGGTGTGCGCATACAGAAAGCAATAGGGACCTTCCTCGAAGCATCCCATAGACGTCTTCTTATAGAGTGCTTCCTCACCTCATTCTCATAATGCCAATGTGAGACCCAAATTTGAATTTTGGGAACTCAATGTCGTGGCCCATAAACCCATTAAGAGAAAAATTTGAGTTGAGAAAATTTGTTGAGAAAAATAAGGAAAGTTTGAAATTTCAACCTATCTCCAAAACCCTAATGTGTTCTCCTTTTTTAACCTCATTATCCAGCGCCGATTCAACTCTTTTACCTTCTCTCTTCTGCAAACTCGAGCTTCCAATTTACTGTTAGTGTTCCACAACTTTATAGAGCCAATTACACAAGCTTCAAACTGGTAAGGAATCCAGTCCGAACAGCTTAATTTCAAGGCCTATAACTTTTGATTTACTCATCTGTTAATCACGACTGTCATATGTGTGGAAAGATCTTCCTCTCACGAAGCCGTAGCCGCAAGCCGTTTGTAAATTGGAGCTATATTGGGCAAGTTACGATCAATCAAAAGTAAGACGTCGAAACTGTTTGCTGTTTCAAAAACGTGTCCGTTTTGCTTAATTTCGGGATTCATAACTAATCGGTCACTGAGCCTATGATCGTGATCTTTATATGGTTGGAAAGATCTCTCTTTCAAGATTCTTTAGATGAAAAGAGATTGGTGATCGGAGTTATATTTGGGAAGATACGATCAGAATAAGGTGAGGTGTCGAATCAGTTTTTGCTTCAGACTAAGAGAATTCTGGGTTTCTGTTTTTGAATCTGTGTTCAACTTGGCAACTTTAGGGTCGTTTTCTCTTACCATCTGAGTCAGAAAAGCAAGGAACTCGTTGGCTTTGGATAGAGGACATATCCAGGAAGCCAACAAGACCATCGGACGTTCAGATCAAGGTAATATCTGTTCAGAAATCGCGTGGCTTTTCGCAAGTAACCACTGTTGATCTAAAATAAAAACCCTAATTTGTTGTTTGTTGCTTGTGTACGAAGGTAGCTGCTAGGTTTTGAGTTTCAGCCTATTTTCCTGCGTTTTTCGATCTGTGCACCGGCC